>JAABLK010000136.1:0-53454 GCA_012295415.1 Phytophthora chlamydospora | reverse complement strand
TCTTACGCCAAGGAGCGGATGTACCCGACAGCGTCAAGCTCGACTCGGTCAACGATTGTTTGGACTTGCTGGACCTGACTCCTATCGCCGACCAGATCATCCGCGGGAGCTCCGTGGAGCAGATGAAGCGGCTGACAATCGGCGTGGAGCTCGCGGCACAGCCCAGCGTTCTGTTTCTCGATGAGCCAACGAGTGGACTCGACGCTCGGTCGGCAACATTGATCATGGACGGCGTTCGGAAGGTGGCCGACACTGGCCGCACCATCATCTGCACAATCCACCAGCCTTCCGCGGAGGTTTTTCAGGTGTTCGACAACCTGTTACTGCTGAAGCGCGGCGGCGAGACGGTTTTTGCCGGTGAACTAGGCAGCAACGCTCAGGAAATGATCGACTACTTCGAGGCAATCGAATGCGTGGAGAAACTGAGGGACGACTACAATCCGGCGTCATGGATGCTGGATGTGATCGGTGCTGGTGTCGGGAATAGTAACACGGACAGGACGGATTTCGTGAATGTTTTCAAGACCAGTTCACACTTCCAGCGGCTGCAGTCGAATCTGGATCGTGAAGGTGTGACTCGACCGTCAGCTTCTATCCCAGAACTTACGTACGGTGACAAGCGCGCCGCGACGGAGTGGACGCAGATGAAGTTGTTGCTGCAGCGTTTCGCCAACCTGTACTGGCGGACGGCGTCGTACAACTTGACTCGTTTCGGAATTGCGCTGGTATTGGGACTTCTGACGGGCATCACGTATCTCACCACGGACTACACTTCGTACGCCGGCATCAACTCTGGAATGGGGATGATATTCTCCGTCATGGGGTTTCTGGGAATCATTTCGTTCAACGGCATGGTCCCCGTTGCAGCTGAAGAGCGAGCCGTGTTCTATCGCGAGCGAGCAGCTCAGACGTACAACGCTTTTTGGTACTTCTTCGGCTCGAGTATTCTGGAGATCCCGTACACATTGGCGGCCGTGTTGTTGGCCATGGCTGCTTTCTACCCTCTCGTGGGCTTCACTGGTGTTGAAGCCTTCTTCACATTTTACTTGGTAACGACGCTGTACGTGTTGTTCCAAGAGTATCTCGCTGAGCTGGTCGTCTTTGCCTCTCCGAATACCGAGGTTGCCGAGATCCTGGGCATGATCGTGAACCTCATTACCTTCTTGCTTGCGGGTTTCAGTCCCCCAGCGGCAGCTTTGCCTTCGGGCGTCAAGTGGATCTACCACATCAATCCACTCACGTACGCGCTCGCGGCGCTGTCAACGGTCGTGTTTGGAGATTGCCCCAGCGACGGGGACAGCATTGGATGCAAGCAAGTGAAGGGGGTGCCACCGTCACTGCCGGACGAGATCACCGTCAAGCAGTATCTGGAAGCCAACTTCGGGATGCACCACGGTGACATTTGGAGAAATTGCGCGATCCTGTTCGCCTTCGTCGGGTTTATTCGCCTGCTGACAATCCTGGCAATGCGCTTCCTCAATTTCCAGAAGAGGTAGATTGGCAATAACTTTTTTTCATAGCGATAATTGAGTTTTAGAATATGTCTTCGTTCTTCAATGTAAACCAAGTTGTAGGTCTCAATTTCCGCTCTATGTATTGCAAAAGGCTGTATAAGGTTGGACATTTCGCGGCTCTTTTGTACGACATCTACACGCTCATTAACGCGAAACAGACTTCTTGAGATACAATCGCACCCCCTTTTCATCAGCTTCCTATCGCCGACGAGGGGTGTCCTCCTCGTCCTCGCTGTCGCTTGACAACTCGTCGAAACTCTGCTGGATCTGGCTCAGCGTGCGCTGAAATCCAGGGCGGTCACCTCCCATTCGCGACAACTTCTTCGTGTTGCCGAAGCGGCCGTACAGCTGACGAGCGGATAGCAGCATGTTGTCGTCTTCGCTGTCGTCCTCGTCATCGCTGGGTGACGTCGAGAGCACCTCCGTGTCGGGCACAGTGTCTAGCACCGACACTCCAGCCGGTTGGTACCGCACCTGCACGTCGTTGCTGCCGGTGCTGCTCGCACGGTTGCGCTCGTCAGGCGGCGGCAGGCGCAAGAGCCCTTCGATGACACTGCTGTCGCTCGGGGGGCTTTGCTCTTGATGCGCGTTGAAAGATGCCGAGAAGTCCAGCTGGAAGTCGTCAAGGGCGGCATTGCTGTCGTTGCTCTGTCTCGGGGAGCCAGGAAGTTGTTGCTGTTGCTGTTGTTGAATCTCCTGAAGCTGCTCCGCCGTCCGGAAACGATCAGGGAGATACGTTGGCGCGCTGCTGTTGCTTCGAGGGGCAATTTCAACCTCCGCAATGTCATTCTTACGAACTGGGTTTGCATCCTCGAGCTCGAGAGTAGGCGCAGCAGCAGGTGACGATGCCGACGTAGCCGAAAGTCGGTCGATCGCAACAGGCGACGCCGACGGTGGGGAAGCTGGAGGAGTGATCTCGTCCAGTCCCATGCTGCAGATGCTGCTGCTGCGAGGGCCGCTGCTTGGGAGCGACGAAAACGAAAGGCGACTCGATGCACGCGAGCGACTTTCCAAGACATCGTCACCGCTTGTCTGTATCGTCTCAACTGGGACAACATCAGCTGACAGAATCATCGACATCGGAATAACGGGCGGCGGGAACGCCGTAGTCTGGCCTTCCTCAACCGAGTCTGCCTCGCTGGTACGAGGAGCTTCACTGTCCGGCTGGGATTCTTCGAAGATCAGGTTCTCCGCAGCACCTTCAACAGGAGCTGATACGAGGCTGATATCAGTAGGAAAGCGGTCCTCCGTACGTGCAGTGGTCACAGACGTTGGCGAGCTCTTGTCGCTCGGCTCTGTCTGGGCGTCAAGCACCACACGATTCACGGAGATCTTGCCATTTACCGACTGATGACTCTCTTCCTGCACCATGTTATCGAGCGCGAAGGTGCCTTCACGGCTGATAGTAGGACGCGATGGCTTCGCCAAGTCGATCGACTTGGCACTTGCACCCTTAGGCGAAGTCGGCAAATGTTCATACGGAGGCGTCACGCCGTTGGCTTCTCCGGTCGCAGCGCTTGAAGTGAATGACGAAACTTCAGTTGGAGGAAGAGTTGACATGCTGTCCTTCAATTGGGACGAGAAGCTTCGCTCTCCATGGAAGCTCGGTTTGCCTCCGTCGCGACTTGGACGAATGAACAATGACTGGTCGTGGAACTGCCGCATGTCGGCGTCCAAGTAGTTCATATCGCAGCCAGCCGTATTGAGGATTAGCTCTGAGTCACGTTGGGCAAACGGGTCGCTGTCTTCAGCTTCAGAAAGCTGCTGGTCCTGGTCCACGTCGTCCTTCGATTCGTCGTAACTTCCCGGATGCGTGTACTTCCGGGCAACGAGGTCCATCTCAACATCATCATCACTATCCTGGATATTCTCAGAGACGCGCTGTTCATGGCCGGTGAAGTCTCCCTCGACTTCTGGAGATGCGAGTTTCTGTTGGTAGTCATGATCGATTAGGTCTTCCACCTTGGAGCGCTGCAAGTGGTGGTCGTGATCAATAAGATCTTCTTCGACTGCCTCGGCTTCCTTGGGCGCAATTACTTCAACGGCTTGCTTGTTCTCGATTTCTAGGGACGTAGCATCCACCAACAGCGATCTTGCCGACGAGTTCGCAATGGACGCACGCTCGAGTACCTTTCGCGTGGCAGTGTGAGCGGACGGGGAAGGAGGGGGGAGCGCCGGGGTTTCAGCGAATTCTTGAGCTTTCGTCTCCTCCGCGCTGTTATCAATCGTACTACGACGAGCAACAGACGACGGAGCAAGCTTAGCGCTCACGCGGCGTTCCTCTTCGTCATCGGAGGCACCCATAGACGTCTCGGAATCTTCATCAGTATCGCGAATGTAAGCGGCTTTCATGCCGTTCTCGATACCATTTTGAACCGATGCAACATCTGTCGGGGACACCACACGCTCCACACTCTTGTTGTGTTGCTCTTCCGGTTGCTTGTGTTGCTCAGCAATGGGGGGAACCACTGCGATATTCGACGGATCATCATAGGTGTCAATGTCGATAGAGCTCGCAGAAGAATCGGAACTTGTCGACTCGCGGCGCTGTTCGATCTCGCGCTCGCGTTGGCGCAAGAGTTCAAGTTCACGTCCAGCATCCCGCGCAGCTGGAGGAGGCATCGCGACCGTGTCCCTGTTGTTGAGCGCAATCGGGATTGTTGAATCTGAAGATGTGAGCGCGCTCATGTCTAGAGGTGGACAGTCCGGCTCGTTGAGCGTCGAGTCGTATGGGCCGAGGTCAGGGGGTGTCACCTGGTGGTCGCCTAGTGTCGCGCCGTAGGCGCCAAAGTCGCTTGGTGGGGCCTGATACATTGGCGGTGGTGCGTCGAACTCATGCTTATCGCGACTTGCTTGCTGCAATGCAGACATGTAGGCATCCGGCATCCGGTGATCGATGCTGGATCGGGTCATGTCTTGACGCTGCAGCTGCTCCAGTCGCTCCCGACTGCTCAACTGCTGAAGGCGACTGAAGTTGCTCATATTCTGGCCCGTACTACCGAGCAGCATGTCACTGCTGTTACTGCGTGGTAGGCCGTGTTGAGGGCGACGCGAAGATCCATTGGCAGGACGGTCAAAAATGGAGGCAGGAGACGGCGCCACTGGTGGCCCAGGCATCTGCAGCGTGTAGCGACCCTCACCTCTAGCAATGGGGTCGTCCAGCGACAAGCTCTGGCTCGGCCGGAAGTCCGACGGACGCATGCGCTGACTTTCACGTTGGTCGCGAGAGCGTCCGTAGTCCTGTTGTTGCCGTTGATAACGCTGCGATCTCTGGTACAGCTCCGCGTCAGGTTCTCCCCGAGTGCGATGACGAGACGTTGAAGGCGGCATATCGGCACCAAATCCAGGAATCGGCGACGTACTGGACATGCGTCGGCGTGAAGGCTTCTCGCGGCGCATAGACTGCAAGAAGATTTTCGGCGCCTCCTCTGCTCCTTCGCGATGTCCGTGGTTTCCTACACGTGACGTCATATACGACGCGCGCCGCTCGTCATCGTGGTATCCCAAGAAACTCATGGACATGGTGGACGAGTGGGGCGGCTCAACGAGCGCCGACGTGGGCTTGGGCGCGTTCGTAATCACCTGGAAGCAGTGCATGCAGATGCGCAGCTTGCGCACCTCGTCTCCTCCGTTTGTGGCCGCAAAGTTGCGGTTCTCAATGGGGAACTCCTTGCTACACGCGGCGCAGACGACTTCGCCGCACTTGCGGCAGTTGAGTTTCCTGAGCAGCAGCAGCGAGAACGAGTCCTGGCAAACGGCACACCTGGCGCGGTACTTCCTGGGCACAAGCTCGAGGTCGCTCAGGTATCTCTGCTCATTGAGTCGTTTGCTCCTGAGCATGTTCCTAACCTGCGCCACAAAGAGCACTCTCGCTCGCAGCAGGCTCACAGGCACGGGCGTGTGTTCCTTCAGGTTGATCTGCACCAGGTGAATCACATCCACATGTCCGGGGCGCTCCTCGCTCTCCACGACCACGAAGCCAGAGTGGTACATACTTCCCCTCACCAGTCCAAACTCCCTCTTCAGGTCGTCACAGCCCGGCAGCTTGATCGAGTGCTGTCCCAGCACCCATCCTTTCCTGCCTCTCGCATCAATGAACTTGTCCTGACACTCTAGAAAGCAGAAGTCGCGGTGTGGCAGCCCGTGCGGCATCTGCATCACCATCCACTTGGCCGTCACCTGATGCAGCGGCTTCTCCTTGGTACGCGGGGCCAGCGTATGCAGCACCACGCCATCGTAGAACCACTCTCTGTGAGCCCGTGCGAACTCCTTCATCTGGCGAGTCGAGCCCAGCTGGAACAGCGAAGCCACCTCTTTCACAGTGCCAGGGACGCTAGTGACACCGCACATACTGGCAGCGCTGAGCGCCGCGGCTGCGCCCGCCGCGCGTGGCTGGCCTGCGTACACCTGCACGCCGTTGTTCTTCTCCACGTGGCGCCAGGCGATGGGCCCGCCGGCGCTGCGCGCGCGCTCCACGAGCTCCTGCGCAGCTTCACACGACTTGCGCACCAGGTAGGCCCGTTCTCTTGAAGACAGCAGCGGCGGCTCGAAGTAGTTCTCGCGTAGGGGCGTCCACACGCGGGATGCGCTTAGTGAATCGTTGCTGGCGGAGGACGCGCCCAGCACGCGCGACGAGGACGGCGCTCCTGCTCCTCCGCGCGCCATGGTGCAGGAGTGATGGTCCCTGTGGTCGCGGCGTCGTATTCGAGAGTGTGGAGGTGGCGATTGGCGCGGCAAAAAACGGCTGACTCCTATCCGTTCGGCGGAGAGTGACGCAGAAAGGGAACAAGACAACGTTGTATGACGAGATTGTATTGACGATGTGCCAGAGACGGGGATGGGGACGCTTGCGATGGGACAGCGTTTTCGATAAGGTTTTGCCTCTTTTCGGTGAAGACGGAAAACGTATACAGGTACTATTAGTTTAGGCAAATATTGCTTGCCAGCACTACAGGAATTCGTTTTGTTGCGGATGTTGCCTGAGTCTTTGTTGAAAATGACATGCTGGTCAAGGTGCTGTGCCGTCAACTTTGGCTGGCATGCGGCACGCCACGGTGGCGTTGGCCGCGTGGCGAAAGAGGGTTGGGTGGTAAGTAACTCGCAGAGACGAGCGTGGCGGATCGATAGCCAAGGAATGTGATCCCTGCTTGGCAGCAATAGAGATCCATCCTCTCCAAGAGCTCCACCCTTTTCAAAACACTCTGTCCACTCGGCTTCACGGCGAACGCCCGCTCTGGCAGTCCCACTCAGGCAGCTCGACGATATGCCGTTTCAATCGGACGCGACGTCGGAAGAACGAAGTGCAAGTACTGTAGTCGCGTTGTGGATGTCCATCCCGTGCACTCCGTGCGGATCAAGCGGCTCTCTTTTCCGCGTCCAAGCACCGCCCGCCCTCTCCGCTCGAACTCTTCGCTTGATCGATCGATCGGCAAGTCCGTGCTTCTCAGACCTTGCGCCACAGAGCAGTGTCTGCACGACCGAACGCACGGAGTAGCGATCGCTCAAAAGACCTCGCGGTGACGATGTCTTGTTTGGCATGTATAGGAAACTTCAACTGCATAATAGTTGATCCCCATCGAAGTCGCCGCGGTCATCTCGCTTGCGTGGAGCTCATGCGAGCCTGAAGGAGTTAATGCCCGCAGCGCCGCTTTCGCGTCTTCACCATCCCAGCAGCACACGTCGAGATCGCCAGCAAGCGTATCGGCGCCGGGCTCTCTCAACGAGTTCTGAAATTACCACGCGATACGGTATGCGTTTAACCACCAACAAGTCCTGCACGAGGCATCTTGATCAGCAGTTTCTGCCATTGCTCGAGGTCGTTCTCAAGCTCTGATGGTGGTGCAATCCCGCCGCTCAAACATCTCCGCATCGCGCAATCGTGGGACCACATTGCGATCGCCCTCGCTGCAAGTTTTCTCGTGTGGTCGATCGTTGCATTTCGCTTCAATATACTACGTGCCACGCGCAGCAATTGACGTTCGCCGACGCTAACGTTTCCACACACCCTTGGCATCGGGAGCAATAGCTGGTCTGGCAGGAATACTCAGCCCGGAGCTTCACTGTTGAGCGCATCGAAACGATCGAAGAATGACAACGAGACTTCATTAGTCACTCACAGCCGCCCCCAGTTGATATATTTCTGAGCGGGTGCTACAATGCCAGCCAGTTATTGCAGCAGCATTCATTATACCACGAGTGCGTTCCCATGATTCGAAGAAGTAGCAACGGCATCTTTCATTGCTGTGTCGCCGTTAACGGTGAATAGACTTTTCAGTGCTGCTGCTGCTCTCGACTTGGAAGCGATCAAGATATCCTCCTTCCTCCATGAGGTCGAAAAAGTGGCCTTGTCCTTTCTGGACAAGCGCAGCAGGACTGGCGAGCTCCTTGACGCAGCCATCATCCATAACTAAAATGCGATCCGAGTCCAGGATCGTGTCTAGACGATGCGCAATTGTCAGCACTGTGGACTCGTTGAAGACCTCACGGATCACTCGCTGCAACGCTTGGTCGGTGGCGTGGTCAACTGCAGCAGTGGCTTCGTCAAAAATCACAATGCGCGACTTGCGCAGCAGCGAGCAGACCATGCACAGCATCTGCCGTTCACCGACACTGAAATTCTCGCCATTCTCCTCAACGAGCGCGTCGAGCTTGCCGTCTTCTGCTTCGATACGTTGGCCCAAGCCAACATTACGCAGACACGTCCAAAGTTCGTCGTCGCTGAAGTCGCCGAACGGATCCAAGTAGTTGCGAAGAGTGCCCTTGAAAAGCACTGGGTTCTGCGGGATAATGGAGAGCTTCTCACGCAGCGAAGTCAAACCGATCGTGCTGATATCTACGCCGTCAATGGAGATCGAACCAGCCGTCAGTTCATTCATACGAAAGAGCGCCATCGTTAGACTGGATTTACCGGCACCCGTGCGGCCGACAATGCCAAGCTTTTCTCCACCACAAACGGAGAAGCTTAGGTCGCGCAGCACAAGCTGCCCCTTGTCCTTGTATCGGAAGCTCACATGGTTAAATTCGATGGAGCCGTCAGACGGCCAAGCTTCCGGGTGTAGCTTGTTGGGAGGGTCAAGAGGTAAGCGCGACGGGGCTTCTTGGATGATGTCCGTGTATTCCTGAAGTCTCTCCGGGCTCACCATCATCGGCTCCACTTGAGAAAGCGCCTGCACCAACCTCTCGAGGTTCTGCGATACTTTCAGAGCGTACGAGAATGCAAGGCCGATTACGGCAGCTCCCAGCTCGTGGCGGAGAAGCACGAGCGATACCGTGACTACGAGAACCAACAAGCTGCCAACGAGCTGGATGTGGAGAGAGAACCACTGGGAGACACACAGCTGTCCATACCAGATCTTGTTGTTGTCGTCTAGTCTGACACTGTTCGTGACCTGGAAGCGGTCCACATGGCCACGACCGAAAGCGCGAATAACAGCACCTCCATCCACCGCCTCAGACAGGTGATTCAGAACCGGAGCTTGGGTCGTCTTGGACAGTCGTTGTAGCTCCCTCGCTGGACGAATGTAAAACGATCCAATCCGATAGTAGAGATACGCCACCGGTAGGAGAAACAACCCTTTCCAGCGAATCACGATTGCAGCGGTGGCAGCGCTGCACCCGACAGAAAATACGGTCGATGACATTCGGCTGAAGAGCGGCGGGATGTTCGAGTCCACCACGGACACATCACTGCCGTAGCGCGTCAGAATACGACCGATCGGGTTGGCATCGAAAAAGCGCATGGGCGCGTGCATCAGAGCATCGGTCATAGCGTTGAACATCCGACGCGCAGCACGCAAACCATAGATGGCCGTCATAAACATACGTGCGAAGACCATCAATGCCGAGGCCAGACCGAGAACAGAGTAAATCCCAAGACGATAGGATATTGTTTCGCCACTGTTCACACCGTCGCTCGACCACGCGCCAAGCCAGAAATCACTCGAGATTTGCAACGCTTGCCAAACCGCCGAGGTCATCAAGAACAGGAAAGCAATGGGAAAGCCACCAACTGCGCGGTAATATGCGCTGAACACGTGATTGCTCACGTGACCCTCCACTCGCTCCTCCTCCTCCACCAGCTTCCCAAGTTTTTCACGCTCAGCAGTGTTGTCACCAGCGACAGATGACAGCGTTCTAGGTCTTGCTTCTGCGCATGGCGTGCATGGAGACATCAAAGCCATTTCGTTGACATACTCAGTTGTTTCGTCCGCCAGGTCGAGGAGGTTGGTTCGATCACTGTCTTCTTCGGTGGACGCTTCTTTGCCAAGGAGAGTATCCGTCTCAAGATGACCATGTTCGTTTCCTCCATCGCCATGCATGCTTCCACCAGCTCCGAAATTGACGGATGTGTTCGGATGAGCAGCGAAAGGCGACACAAGCGGCACTTCTGCCTCCATTGGGTTGTCCACGTGATGCGTTTCCACTATCGCTCCCACATCGTCGATAGTCACTGCCCGCGAAATGTACGGCGACTCAATGATCTCGGGGTTGTGCGTCACGAGGATGATCGTCTTGTTCTTGAGCAGCCCCAGCAAACATTTCTGGAAAATCTCATTCTGCACAATTGCGTCGACAGCCGAGAGAGGGGAGTCCAGGAGATACACGCTTGCGTCGGTGTAACAAGCGCGAGCCAAGGCAATTCGCGCCTTCTGGCCCCCCGACAAGTTAATGCCACGCTCGCCAATTTCTGTTGAATCACCGGCCGGTAGCGACTGCAGATCTGCTGTCAGCGCGCAGGCGTCCAAAACCTTTTCGTACTTCTTGCGGTCATACAGAAGACCGAAGAGGATGTTGTCCCGGACTGTCATGTTTTGAATCCACGGCTGCTGAGAGCAATATGCGACGCTTCCTCCCACGAACACCGTTCCGCGGTGCTTCACCATTTCACCAAGTAGCGCAGAACACAGTGAGGACTTGCCGCATCCCACAGGACCGTGCAGCACTACGAATTCCCCGTCCTTCACTTGTAGATTCACGTTCCTCAGCAACATAGTCTCGTGATCCCATCCAAACTCTCCATCCTCCACAGCAACCACCACCTTCTTAATGACATACTCGTGGCTCAGCGGGTGGTCCGCAGGCAGGAGATTGTCAGATTCCAGCTCGGGCATCTCGAGGAAAGCACCGATTCTCTCCAGCGCCACTTTTGACTGCACGAGCATGGGCACGATATTGGTGATCATGCGTAGCGGTCCCTGGATGAGCTGGAAGAGCGCGATACTGGTGAAAACGATCGCCGGCGTCAGACTGTGGTGCATCACGCCCGTGTACACTCCGAACGACGCCACACTAATGAACACGGGCATTCCCCACAGCATGACAACACTCAGACAAGCCAGTAGTCGTCTCTTGAACAGGTCTTTCATCTCCTTGGCTCTTGTCTGCTGGATCTGCGTCAGTAGTTGGTCTTCCCACGCGTTAAACTTGACGATCTCCACGGCCTTAAACACCTCGGTGACCTTCTTCATCCTCACGTCCTTGCTGCGTCGGTAGGCCCTCTGGCACGCGAACATGCACTTGGAAATGGCGTGGTTCACCGCCAGCATGGCCACAATAACTGCAACTCCCGCCAACGCCGCGACGCCCAGCACGTCGTACAGCATGTAGCTGACGATGGCGAGTTGCAGCGGGATGAGCCACAGCTGGTGCAGCAGGAAGGCCGTGTCCAGGATCGCATCACTGTCAGCCGTGTACATGTTGGTGATGGCGCCTGTGGACTTGTCCCTTCTGGCTTCGGCATTCAGCCGCAAAGTCTTGCGGAACATGAGCGTCTTGACAGACGCCACCAGTTGAATTGCCACAACTTCCGAGTAAAACCTCGCGTAGTTGTCCGTCAGAGCTTGCAACACTTTGGCCACAAAGAGGACAATCACCCAGAGACCAACACTCTGCAGTACTTGATCCTCGTTCTCTGTGCCTTCTTCTGAGAGTTGAGAGAGACCGGAGACCACCTCCTTTAGCACGATTGGCCCCACCAGGTTGCACAGCATGGAGACGAGGAACGCGGCGCCCGTGAGAAGCACGCGGCGCCCGAAACACGCCAATGCGGCGCGGTACATGGACTGGGACGCATCGTAGACGCCGCCGAAGTGCGCGGCCGCCGTGGCCGCCTGCAGCTCGTAGCGAAGAGGCCACACGTCGTCCGCATGCAGCTGCTTGCGCTGCCCCAACGCCATGAGCGGCCGCACCCAGAGCAGCAGCAGGCGCGACAAGGGCCCCGCCCCGTCCTGCGGGTGCGGGCTCGAGCCGCGCTTGGACAGCGAGTGGTCGAACGTGTCGTACGACTTGAGCGGCAGCAGTTCCGCCATGGTGGAAGGTGCTGATTGAAGAGTGACAATGGCTGAGGATAAGACGAGGAGTGATGGTTGGTGCGAACAGGTGGCTGCGGGCCAAGTCACTTCTCCGAGTGCATCGGCCATCATGATGGCCGATCTTTGCTAGAAGAGGCTCGATCTGACTGGCGCGAGCCACGCAGAGCCCTCACCAACATTCTCGTTCTTGTGAACAAAAGGAGAACAAAAGGACGAAGCTGAAGGATCCAAACTGCCCAACAAGGACGGTTTAGGAATGACACAAAGTCGCGTTTGCGTCAAGCTGGAGATGCTATCAATGTTTTGTTTCCTTTTTGGAAGAAGGAAACATAAAGCCCATGCGGTGCACGATGCGGGGCTCTGGAATTCGAGCTCAGCAACCGGTTTAGCTTCACTTTGCCTTCTTGTGCGACTGCTGAAGCTTCCCACACACCTTCGTTCTTGCTAAACTTTCTGCTGTATATTTTCAATCATGCTACGGCCTACGCAACCTGTTTCCAATTCGGCGTCTTCTTAAAATCTGTGGGTCCCTCCCTCTTCGTCTGCTATGTGCTGCGTTTTCAAGTTTTTAGCTCAAAGAGACGTGCTGTTTGAGTCACTTCGAAGTAGCCCTGTTGAACAACACCAGTCGAGGTTGGAGTGAATGTAGATTGCTTGTGCTTGTTTATTTCTTCTGGTGGTTAACGAAGCGCATTGCCAAAAGCGTCAAGATACGGACAAACGCGATGAGAGTGCCACAGTTTCTCCAGATCTCGCTGTACTTCATCGAGAAGTTGAACTCCAAGCACTCCTTCACTGTGATTCCATCCGACAGCGCAGATGGTCCAATCATCTCACTGCATCCGATGGCATCGCTATCTTCATCTTGAGAGCAATTTCCAAAAAAACACGACCGTCGATAGCGCCGCGCGTACGTGGTAGGGTTGATGTGGTGGATCCACTTGACGCCCGAAGGCAGGTCTGCCGCCGGCGGACTAAAACCCGCAAGCAAGAAGGTAATTAGGTCCACGACCATACCCAATTTGGAGACAAGAAGACGACGAGCTCCGCGAGATATTCTTGAAACAGCACGTACACTGTCATAATAAAGTAGCAGTAAAACGTAAAGAAGACCAAGATATCCAATGATGGGGTAGAAGATTATCATTAACAGCAGCACCGGCACCATTGTATACGGAATCGATCAATAATATTCGAGGCGAAGAAATACCAAATAGCGTTGAACATTTGAGCTGCTCACTCGCGGTAATAGACTTCCTTCTTTTGCCACAACTGGGACCATGCCGCTCAATTGAGGTAACGCCAACAAACCCCATGACGGTCCCCATTCCACTATGATTCATCAAGGGCGCCCGAATTCAAAACTTCGCTGTCAACAGCGTCGCGAATGGCTACATTCATGTGCTCCACATAATTCCCCTCTCATAGGCCAAAATCAATAGATAAATACCCATACGATTGTTATCCGCATTCTACCTGTTCTACCATCATGTTGGCCGGATTCGTGGTGCCTCACGCGCACTACCGCGTGTTCCACGGGGACCCAGCGGCCGACTCGCAGCACGCCGCGCCTAACGACCAAGTGCCGCTCGCGCTGAGCCCGCGCCGCGCCCAGGCCGCCCCCACAGACCTCCATCTGAGGGAATTCGCGCAGCTCGAGGTGCAGCTCAAGGCTCTACAGCTGCAGGCCGCTCAACATCCTAACCCCAAGGCCATGGGGGCGGCAGTGGCGGGTGCCATGGCGGAGTGTGTACTGTTCTACCAACGACTCTTCACGGTAGAATCGTTCCCCTGGCCGGATTTCTTGGCCGCGGTGTTCACAAAGCTAGCCGAGCACTACGCTTCAAGGTACAAGCAAGGGAAAATTATTTGGTAAACGAGGTAGAATGACGGACTGACTTGTGATATGTTTTGGTAGTGAGAACGAGATCGTCCGTAGTGCGATTGTCAGAGTGTTTCAGCGATCCAAGGCGCACGTGGCGCAAGTGAACGATTCTAGTAAAGTGAGTGGATAGAGTACAAGGTAGAACGTCAGTACATCGTCTGACGGGAACTTGTTCTACGCTGTTGTTGTAGCTTCTGGGGCACTTGTCGACGTCTCTGACGCACCCGACCAGCGTCACGGCGCGGACGCTCACGCTGCAGTTGCTGGCGACGATGCCGTCGTTGATCCTGTACGACACGGCGGTGCAGCAGAAGATTTTGAAGGGGGTTTCCGCAGACGATCAAGACGAGCGCGCCGCAGCAATCGAAGCCGCGACTGCATTTCTACCGCTTTCGTCTTCCTTTCGGAAGGACGTGGTGGCGTCGTGTCTGGAGGACAACTCGGCGTTGTTGTGCGGTTTGTTATCGCACGCGGTGTCGAGCGCTGCCGAAGCGCAGCAGGCGTGGACACACTGCGCGGAGCTGTATGAACAACTCGCTGATGACAAGAGTGCGGTTGCTTCTGTGCGCGCGATGACGACGTTGACTGCAGCGTATCCTGGTGTATTGCTTTCGATGCATGGGCAATTGCTGCACCACGTGCTGGGCCAAGACCCGCGAGCTTTTGTGCGGAATTTTGCGCTTCTGGCGACGCAGCGACTGGTGGTTCAAGCGGGGAGTGACGGAGGTGGTCTACTGGCGGAGATCCTGGAAGGTTTGTTTTCTAGCGTCAGTAGTCTTTCTGCGACGTCGAGCTGTACTACGGCGCGAATCTCTTTGTCAGCGCTGCTTCTTCTTGAAAAGTGGTCGTCTGTGGGCCAAGAACTGGGAGAAAAGGCGGAATCCCTGCTCAAGAATACCAAGAAACTACTTGCTGTCACGACAAATGACCGGTTCGCAAAGGTCTACACGTCCATTATCGCGAATATCGCTCGCCAGAAGCTTGCACTGGCAGACTCAACATCCCCAGAACGTTGTATTGATGAATTGCTGCTTTTGTTGCACCCGCGCGCTCCAGTTGCTGCAAAAACGACGTGGAATTTTGCGTTGGACGCGACAGCTCAGCTAAGCCAAGACTTCTCCGAGCTTCTCGCCGCGTACGTGACTTCACGTTTAGTGGAACTTCTCTCGATTCCGGCCAACAGCAACGTGGATACTTCGATCTCCGAGCTCCGTAGAACCTCCATCTTCAGGGTTCTCGGCGCTCAGCTTCGACCACCGAGTGCTGGGGTGATTCAGACGCAGCTTCCAATGCTGCTGCAAGAGCTGTCGCTTGTGAAGCGTTCGGATACGCTGCGACTACGAGCGATCGCAGCCACATTTCTCCTGTGGACTCAGGAGGTCGTCCCTCAAAGCAGTGGTGACGATCCAAGCACAACCAACATCATCGCCGAGTTCGAACGCCAGCTTCTCAGTCCTGAACACTACGAGTCGCACGCGGAGCGATACGAGATGGCAAAACTAGCGATGCTGCGTGGCCGCTTCACCCTGGCTTCTCAGTTGATGGAGGTGATTGCGGCGAAGGCCGACAGTGAATGCTTCGGTGGGTGGCTTTACGCTCTTCAGACGCTGTGTGAAGCCGAGTCCCGAATTGCAAGTGAACAGTCCGTGCACCTGGAAAGTCTCCACTCGCTTGCTCGCACCAGCATGTACTTACAAGCAGCGCGTACGTCGAGCTTTCGCTTTGATCTCCAACTGCATTTGGTTGCACTTCGACTGGAATGGGTGCAGCTCTTGCAGAGTGCGCAGCAGCTCGCAGGAGAGGCGGCCTATACCAACACAGCGGGGAATCCTGTCGGGCGAGAAGCGCAATTGAGCAAGCAATTACATGCACTCGCGCACAAGTTCGGGGTACTGCGCTCCGAGCTATTAGGTGCTGGTACACGTGACTTGGAAACGCTTCAGGCTCATGCCAATTCGTGCAACTTGATGGCTGCAGCAGTGGAAGGTTTCCTGTTACTTCGATCCCCAAACTCCATCGACTTTCCGTCTGAGTGGGGAACTTCTACCAGCAGTTCGCAGTGGGGGATACAGTTGCTCAAAACGCTTATCGAGGACGTACGAGGGAAGTTGGAGCGTGTTGCTAAGCTCTCGCCTTCTCGCCAGCCTGGTGTCGGAGCGCGCGTACTCCAGCAGCTTCTGGCCGCCCTCTGTGCTGTTCCTCCTGTGCTGCCGAAGTTATTCTTCTGCTCTCGACTACGTAGCGGACAGCGTCTGCTTTCGAGTGGACAGTTCTTAACGTATGCTGAGAACGCAGCGTTCACGGCCAAGCCACGCTCACGCTCTCAACTCGGCGTATCTCTTGGTACGGACTTCACCAGCGTTCTTAAAGGTGTGCTCGCTCTGTCTCGCAGCGCTCAAGATTACTGGCGTGAACGAGCTGAAGCAGTGGAGGCGGAAGTGCTTGTGTGCTTGACGGGTGTTGGCGGTACTGGGGTCAACGCTGTAAACTCGAGTTCATCTATCTACGAAGTATCGCCCGATGAAAAGCTTGTCCACCACCGAGTGGTCGTCAACTTACCAGTTGCATGGGAGCAAGTTACTGCAACAGCAACGCAAGAAGACCAGATGATCTACTTGCCGTTCGAGACGCCTGTGCATGTGAAGGCAGCCAACTTGTCGCTCAAGGGCTCATTCGTTTTGATGGCGAGGCTTGCTGTGGTGGATCACCAAGGGGAGAAGTGGCCGCTAGCGGCGACGGGATGCCGTCGGGGTTTCATCGTGTACTAAGTGTCCTGAAACAGATTGAGGTGTGAACCAGACGAATGAATCACGTGCAACAAAAGGTTACTGGAATCAAACTCACTTTCACTTACTGTTTCCAAGATAATGTTCAGCTCGAGGCATCCTACGCGACACTAGCCGCTTTGACGCCTTGCTGATCTTTAAACCTGTCCAAGTATCCGCCTTCCCTCATGAGTTCGAAGAAGTGACCGTGGCCTTTGCTCACCAACTCAGCTGGAGATGCGAATTCGACGAGGCGTCCACCGTCAAGCACCAAAATGCGATCCGAGTCGAGGATGGTGTCAAGTCGGTGCGCAATGGTGAGCACCGTCGACTTGGCGAACGCTGTGCGAATAACCCGCTGCAGCTTCTGATCGGTGGCATGGTCAATTGCAGCCGTAGCCTCATCAAAGATCACAACGCGCGAGTGACGCAGCAACGCTCGAGCCATGCACAACATCTGCCGCTCGCCGACACTGAAGTTCTCGCCATTCTCCTCTACGATCATCATGAGTTTGCTCTCGTCTTCAGTAATGCGCTCGTCCAAGCCAACTTCCCGAATGGACTGCCATAGCTGATCATCTTCAAACTCATCGAACGGATCCAAGTATTCCCGCAGCGGACCCTTGAACAGCACCGGCGTCTGCGGAATGATCGACAGCTTCTCACGCAGAGATTTGAGGCCGATCTTGCCAATGTCGACGCCGTCAATCGAGATGCTTCCCGACGCCAGCTCGCTGATCCGAAACAGAGCCATGGTTAGACTCGACTTTCCAGCACCCGTGCGTCCAACGATCCCAATTTTTTGTCCTGCTTCGACGGTGAAGCTCAAGTTGCGTAGCACCAACTCCCCGCCTTGTTTGTAGCGGAAGGAGACCTTGTCGAACTCGATGGAACCCGTGCTAGGCCATTCGAGCTGCGCCGGTGGATCCATCATTGCGATACGATATGGGGCTTCTTGCTCGACGTCGATGTACTCTTGCATCCGCTCCGGGCTGATCATGATTGTCTCGATGCGAGTCAAGGTTTGAATGATGCCCTCCAGGTTGGCAGAGATCTTCAGGGAGTACGAGAACGCCAAGCCAATGATCGCGATGTTGAGCTGGCGGTGCAGAAGCACGAGCGATGAGGTGACCACGAGCAGCAGTAGACTCCCCACGAGCTGAATACGCAGCGAAAACCACTGCGAAACGTACACCTGCGCGTACCAAATCTTGTGGTTTGCGTCAAGTTTGGCGCTGCTGATCTCGAAGAACCGCTGGATGTGTCCAAAAGCGCGGACAATTGACGCACCGTCGACTGACTCCGCCATGTGCGTCAGAACGGGGGCTTGCGTGGTCTTTGCCAAGCGCTGCAGTTCCCGAGCTGGCGAGATGTAGAAGCTGCCGACCGCAATATACACTGCGATAACTGGGAGCAGCAGCAACCCTTTCCAACGAATGATGAAGGCGGCTGTGGCTAAGCTACAGCCAACCGAAAACCCATTGGCAGCCAACGTGCCGAACGTGAACGGAATTTGAAAGTCCACAGCGGCCACATCTCCTCCATAACGGGTCAGCACGCGGCCGATTGGGTTGGCATCGAAGAAGCGCATCGGCGCGTGCATCAAGGCGTACGTCATCCGGTCGAACAAGCTCTTGGCGGCGCGGATGCCGTAGATCGTGACCATGACAGTCCTAGCAAATACCATCAGCGCTGCCAATAACCCCAGACTAGCGTACACGCCCAAGCGGTAAGCTGTGTGGGCATTCGTGCTTGACGTCTCCTTTCCGAGGGTAGCTGCATCATTCGACCAGTTGCTTAACCAGAAATCACTGCTGATCTGAAGCGCCTGCCACAGCAGTTGCGTGAGAAGAATTGCCGACACGATGGGAAGGCCACCCACTGCATGGTAGTACGCCGCGAAAACGTGGCGAGACACTTGACCGTCCGACCGTCCTTCGTCTTGAATCAGCCTGCCCTTCTCGTTGTCACTAACGCTCACTAACTTCTCTCGAAGAGCGTGCACACTGCCTTTGCATGGCGAGGCAAGCGCAGCTTCATCGCTCAATTCATTCGCTGCGTCTTCCGATCCCGTCCCATCGCTTGTGCTCAATTGCGTAGCTGCATCGCTGTCGCCGAAAGCGGACAGAGTATACGAATCTCTCGCCATGGGTGAGACTAGCGGTTCGTAGTCAGGTTGATCATCTGCACGGTGAGTCTCCAGAACCGTGCCCACTTCGTCAAGCGTGACGGCCCGCGTAATGTGGTTCGAGTTGATGATCTCTGGGTTGTGAGTGACCAAGAGGATCGTCTTGTTCTTGAGAAGTCCCAGCATGCACTTCTGGAAAATCTCGTTTTGCACGATCGCATCCACTGCTGACAGCGGCGAGTCCAACAAGAAGACACTCGCGTTGCTGTAGCAAGCGCGAGCCAGCGCGATACGAGCTTGCTGACCTCCTGACAAATTGACGCCACGCTCTCCAATTTCAGTCAGGTCTCCTGCTGGTAGTGACTGGAGATCGCTGGTCAGTGCGCACGCATCCAGCACCTTGTCGTATTTCTTTCGCTCGAACGGGTAGCCAAACAAAATGTTGTCCTTCACGGTCATGTTCTGTATCCACGCCTGCTGCGAGCAATAGGCCACGCTACCACCGACAAATATTGTTCCGTTGCGCTTGTCCATCTCTCCGAGGAGGGCAGAACAGAGCGAGGATTTCCCGCAGCCAACAGTGCCTTGAATCACCAAGAAGTCTCCGACCTTCACTTCCAGGTTCACGTTCGTCAGCAGAGGAGAGCCGTCCTTATCCCAAGCAAACTCGCCGTCTTCCACGGCCACAATAACATCCTTGGCAATAAACTGTGCTGCCAACGGATCATCCATGGAGATGACGCTGCTTGTATCGAGCTCGGGCATTCGCAGAAACGAAGAAATACGCTCAAGCGCCACGTTGCACTGAATGATCATGGAGATAATGTTCGTGATACTGCGAAGTGGTCCCTGGATAAGCAGAAACAGCGCCAGACTCGTGAAAACGATCGCAGGCGTCAGATCACGCTGCAGCACAACGGAAAAGGTGCCGAACGCGGCGATACTGATGAACACGGGCATCCCCCACAGCAGCACGATGCTCAACGACGTCATGATGCGCATCCTGAGCAACGACTGCAGTTCCGTTTCACGTGCAGCGTCAATCCTCGCCGTAATGGGGTCCTCCCAGGCGTTCAGCTTGATAATTCCCACGGCCTTGAATGCCTCCGTGACCTTCTTCATCCTCACGTCCTTGTTGCGTCTTAACTCGCGCAGCAGGCTGTGCATCTTCTTGGAGACCAAATGGTTCAGCAAGAGCATCAATACAATGACTGCGATGCCCGCAAAAGCAGCAACACTCAGCACCCGAACGAGCATGTAGCTCACCACCACAATCTGCAGTGGAATGAGCCACATCTGGTGCACCACCAGCGCCGTGCGCACCAGCGCTTCGCAATCGGCCGTGTACATGTTGGTCAGCTCTCCTGTCGACTTTTTCTTGCGAGAACTCGCGCTCAGCTTCAGCATCTTGCGGTACAGCAACGTTTTCAGGAGACTAATACACTGAATGGCCGTGACTTCGTTCTGCAGCCCCGTGTAACAGTCCGCCAGCGCCTGGACCACCTGAGCCATGAACACGAATCCGACCCAGAATGTGGCGGTCAGAACGAGGTTCTGCTCGTTATCGTTGGTATCCGAAAGCGCCGTTACTACTCGGTTAAGTGCCATTGGCCCCACTAAGTTGCACAGCATGGAGACCAGCATGGTGAGCCCCGTAAGAACGAACTGGGGCCAGAAAACGCTGGCGAACGCCTTGGGCAGTGACTGGCGGTGCTGTTCGAGCGGAGCTTTGAACCGCTGGCTTATGTTGTCCGCCTTGATGGGCGGACGAAGAGGCCACACGTCGCTTTCGTTAAGTTGCGCCTGGTGGGCTTGATGCATGAGCGGCCTGACCCATGACAGGAAGATCCGCGAGAGGAACCCGGCGGACTCCTGAGCAGAAGGATCGGGAGGAGGACTGGAGGAGCTGAACGTCGAGTAGGTGCGTCGATCAGGAGGCCGCATTGTCGAGGATCGGGTGCGCACCACCAGGCAAATTGACGAATGAGATTGGGAAAAAGCTGCGCTGCTTGGGGAGGAGTGACGGTCTTGAAGTGGATTGCAAATCAAGACCTTTATCGACTTTTTATAGGCAATCGCATGTATTTTACATCTTGCCAATGAACATTGGCTTTTCGTCGTGGCACAAGTTGCAAGCAAGAAGTTGGATACACAAATAATTGCGTGAATTCTTGGGTTTCGGCGGTGTGGGGACTACACTTCTTCGTTGGCCAAGATTTGCTGAAGCTTATACAGTGCTTCAGCTGCGGTTGGGCGCTGCGTCGGGTCCAGCGACACACACGCGAGCCCCAGCTCGACCATCGACTGCGGTCCAGCTTCGGAAAAGTGGACTCGAAGTTTGCCGGCCGCCACCATCTGTAGGATCGCAGCGCTCGGGAGTTTGCTCGGCTGAGAGGAAGAAGTGTCGGAGTTGGGGTTGCTCCTGGATAAAGCGTACGGCATCACGTGGGAGTCGAGCTCAGACAGCACGACACCAAAGGAGAACATGTCCGCCTTATCGTCGTATCGCTCGCCCATCATGACCTCGGGTGCCATCCAGAAGGACGTTCCAATGCCTCCTGTCATCGTGGCGTCAATGCGTTCTCGGGAGATGCCGAAGTCCGTCACCTTGGCGTTCATCGCCTCATCCAGCAGAATATTCTTCGACTTCAAGTCGCGGTGGATCACCGGCGGTGCACACGAATGCAAGTAGGTTAGCGCGATGGAAACATGAAACGCGATTTTCATCTTGGTGTGGTCGAAGCCGACAGGATGTCCCTGGTTGTCGTACTCAGTGAGCAGAGCCTTGAGATCCCCGCCAGCCATGAACTCGGACACGACGCAGATGTCGATGAGCTGGTCCCAGGCAACGCCGACGAAGGATACGATCCTCGGGTGATCCAGACTCGCCATCAGCTTCACCTCGGACAGGAACGCGTTCACCTGGGACATCGTCTTCTTGGTTTCAGGCAGCAGCATCTTCACGGCCACTTGCCTGCCGTTGTAGCTTCCGACATACACTTCGCCGTATCCTCCTCGATTGATGAGCTTTTTCAGCTTGACCTTTTCACGAGGAAGGCGAGCACCGACGATGACATCGTCATCCCAGAGTTTGACGGACCTGCGCGTGTCTGACTTGGACGTGGAGGTCGTCTTGCTACGAGACTTCGCCGGGCTTGCCAGCTGCTGGTAGTTTGCTTCCCTCAGATCATTCGTACGCACGACGTTCTCATGAGCGTCGTCTTGGCTCTTCCGACGGCGGCATCGCCTATACACGAGCACACCAACTAGCAAGACGACGAGCAGGACACCGACGATAATACCAGCGATCGCGCCGCCGCCTAATCCAGAGCTGCTGTCACTTGAAGACGAGCTTCCTGTGCTGGCTGCGGAACTACTGCTTGTGCTGCTGACGCCGTTTGTTTCAGAGCCACCAAAGCTCGAGTAGAATTTTCTTCCCTGGCTGCACGTGTGGCTTGTGAGGTCATCTTCCGTGATCGAGAAGACTGTTGACGCTGGATAGAGGCATGAGCCGTCGAGGTAATACGTCCACAGCGCCGATCCGTTTGCGTACTGTGTGGCAATTATGCTCTGCCCGACTGTGCTGGCAACTTCGCACTCACCGGACGCTGCGACTGCGACGGACTCGATGTACGTGTTGCAGTCCGTCTCGCTGTAGATGTCCATCAGCAAGTACTGTGTGTCTCCATAGACATCCCCCGCATGCTCGTAGATACTGGACGGACAGCTTGTTGCGGTGTAGTATGTGCTGCTTGCAGTGGTGGCCACAGCACAGTCCGAGCTCGTACAAGTGCCGCTCGAGACGATTGTCAGCGATACCGCTGACTCGCACGACGCGTCCGAGTAGACCTCCGTCGATTGCATCGAGTTTGATGCACTGAGTCGAACTGCTGCCAAGTTTCGAGTAACCAGCCACTTGACTTGTGCACTTGGGGCTGGAATTGGAGAATGAACGGTGCAATCGGGAAGGTGATGTAGAGTGCAAGTTCCGCATACACACGAGATGTGTCTTTGTGCGGCAAGACACCAACGACGTTGACGAAAACGTAAGCGAGAACGTCGCATGGGTTGCATACTGTAGTGAAGGTCGATAACGGCTGAATCGCGAGGGCAGGCGAGTATCCATCCCAAGATTGATTTGCTTGTTCAAGGCCACACATACCGAGTTGTGTATTGAATCGTGGGCCAACGATTCGTGACAAAAAGGTTCGAGGATTCCTTACTACGATGGGCTCTTGCTGACTAAAGTAGTGATTGTGCTCGCATCTTCCACCACGACAGGACGCTAAACAATGATCCTCTACAGTTCCATCCCTACTGTAGGGGCCCCACATCTCTCGGGCCGTGATCGTTGCAGTGTGTTGGTTGTATCATAGTCTTGACTCTGGGGAAACGCAAGTGACTCCCAACTGCACAATCGACTCGAGTACAGCTTGAGAGAACTGCACGCAAATACTTCTAGCACAGTACCAGCCGCTACCGTTTATTAATACGAGATGGCTGACGCGGTGAAGCGTTCTTGCTTTTTGCGTGCGAGCACAGACTCGAGTGCAGATCGAGTTCCGACAAAGATATTGATTTTTTTTTACCGCACCGTATTCAGAGCCCTAAAAGCAAACACACCTTCAATCTTCACGAATTCACACCTCGTTGGCCAGGATTTTCTGGAGTTGGTACAGCGCTTCCGCTGCGCTTGGTCGCTGCTTCGGCTCCACCGACACACAGGCCAGTCCGAGCTCCATCATCGACCTTGGACCGTTTCCAGAGAACTCGACGCGGAGTTTGCCCATTGCCACCATTTGCAGAATGGCCGCGTCAGGAACCTTCTGCCCAGAACTGGAGCTGACCTTGGCAGACTTATACGGCAGCGTATGCAGGTCCAGCTCCGACAGCACCACACCGAACGAGAACATGTCCGCCTTGTCGTCGTACCGCTCGCCCAGCATCACCTCCGGAGCCATCCACAGCGACGTGCCCACGCCTGCAGTCATCGTGGCGTCGATGCGTTCCCTCGAGATGCCAAAGTCCGTCACCTTGGCGTCCATGGTCTCGGTCAGCAAGATGTTGCTGGACTTGAGGTCGCGGTGGATCACAGGCGGCGCGCACGAGTGCAAATACGTCAGAGCGTGGGCCACGTGCAGCGCCACCTTCACCTTGTCGTGGTCGAAGCCTGTTGGAAGACGCTGCTCCTCGAACTTGGTCAGCAACGCCTTCAGATCGATGACCATGTACTCCGTCACGACACACAAGTCCGTGAGCGAGTCCCAGGCAACGCCGATGAACTGGACGATGTGCTGGTGCTCGAGTGTGGTCATGAGTTTGACCTCGGAGAGGAAGGCGTTGACTTGCGCGAGGCTCTTCTTGCGTTCGGGCAGCAGCATCTTGACGGCCACTTGCTGTCCGTTGTACGTTCCTGCGTAGACCTCTCCAAACCCTCCTCTGTTGATGAGTCTGCCAACAATCACTTTCTCTCGAGGGATTCTCGCCGCCATGATAGCTTCATCGTCCCATAATTTGCTGGGGATCATACCGTCCGAGCTGGCAAGTGTCGTCGACGCTGTGCCAGTCTTCTGTGGCGTCACAGGTACTCGGTAGAATTGCTCCGAGGATGCGACACCTTGCTCGAGCACTCCAGGTGTCTGTATCTGCTGCTGGTGCTGCTCTTGCTTGTTGCTGTTGCGTCGGCACCGCCAGCACAGAAAGCCCCCGATCAGAAGCAGAAGAACGACAGCACCGACGATAATTCCAATGATACCGCCCGTACTGAGCCCCGAGCCTCTGCCCATCCCACTGGTAGAGGAACCGCCCGAGTTCGAGTAGAGCTTGAATCCCTGGAAGCACGAGTGGCTCGTAAGCAGGTCCTCGCTGATGGTGTATGGGGAGCTGGAGCTGTAGAGGCACGACGTGTCCATGAAGTACTCGAACTTGGCCGACCCATTGGAGAACACCGTCGTGATGACTCCTTGCCCTGTTGTTCCGATGACCTCACACGTCCCTGAAGCTTTAACCACTGCTGTGCCAGAGTATGTCGAACAATCCGTGTCTCCGTAGACGTCGACCAAGAGATACTTGGTACTTCCGTACGTACTGGATGCGTACGACTTGGCGTCTGAAAGACATTCGGTGGCGGTGTAGTAGTACTCCGTTCCAATGTACGTCGATGTGCAGCTGGAGCCTACACAACTCGACGCCTCCACGATGGACATGGACACCGGCACCGAGCTGCAGGACGAATCCGAGTACACATTCTCCGACTGCATCGTAGCATCAAGCGAATTCGTGAAAGCCTGCTCGGTCGAAGTATAATCGCAAAATGAACGAGAGACTTTCGGCAAACTCGAACAGCAAGTTGGGTGCACATGAACCCAAGAACTCAACGCCTCAGAGGCCAGCGATGCTCTGGACACAGTCATGTGTGCAACCTCGAAACCGTCCCGACTTCGTCGAAAAGCGAGTGGATCACGTCGAAAACAACACCATGACATCGTGGTAGGAACACATTTCGACGACTTCGATTGATACTTGTTACCACACCATCTTCAAACTTGCAGAACGTAACTAGAACGTAGCAGTGCTTCACACTTCGTTGGCCAGGATTTTCTGGAGTTGGTACAGCGCTTCCGCTGCGCTTGGTCGCTGCTTCGGCTCCACCGACACACAGGCCAGTCCGAGCTCCATCATCGACCTTGGACCGTTTCCAGAGAACTCGACGCGGAGTTTGCCCATTGCCACCATTTGCAGAATGGCCGCGTCAGGAACCTTCTGCCCAGAACTGGAGCTGACCTTGGCAGACTTATACGGCAGCGTATGCAGGTCCAGCTCCGACAGCACCACACCGAACGAGAACATGTCCGCCTTGTCGTCGTACCGCTCGCCCAGCATCACCTCCGGAGCCATCCACAGCGACGTGCCCACGCCTGCAGTCATCGTGGCGTCGATGCGTTCCCTCGAGATGCCAAAGTCCGTCACCTTGGCGTCCATGGTCTCGGTCAGCAAGATGTTGCTGGACTTGAGGTCGCGGTGGATCACAGGCGGCGCGCACGAGTGCAAATACGTCAGAGCGTGGGCCACGTGCAGCGCCACCTTCACCTTGTCGTGGTCGAAGCCTGTTGGAAGACGCTGCTCCTCGAACTTGGTCAGCAACGCCTTCAGATCGATGACCATGTACTCCGTCACGACACACAAGTCCGTGAGCGAGTCCCAGGCAACGCCGATGAACTGGACGATGTGCTGGTGCTCGAGTGTGGTCATGAGTTTGACCTCGGAGAGGAAGGCGTTGACTTGCGCGAGGCTCTTCTTGCGTTCGGGCAGCAGCATCTTGACGGCCACTTGCTGTCCGTTGTACGTTCCTGCGTAGACCTCTCCAAACCCTCCTCTGTTGATGAGTCTGCCAACAATCACTTTCTCTCGAGGGATTCTGGCTGCGATGATCGCTTCGTCGTCCCATAACTTGCTCAAGACGGTTCCGCCAGAGCTGGAGACCGTCGCGGTCTCTGTAGTAGTGTGCCTTTTCGAGCTTTGCGGAAGCTCCCGGTACGGTGCGGCCGACACGGCTTGCTCGAAGGCCACTGGGCTCGAAACTTGCACGTGTGCTTGTCCTTGATCCTGCTCCTTGCTGCGGTTCCGACGCCGACGCCAGCAGCAACACCCGAGCAGCAACAGAAGCAGCACAATGACACCACCGGCAATGGCAGCAATTAGACCGACGCTTACTCCGGAAGAGTCCGACGATCCACTCCCATCGGTTGTCGTTGTGCCGGTGCCTGACGCGCTACTGGCACTGATGATCGAGCCACTGCTGGCCGTCACAGTGGAGCCACTACTGACGCCGTTGGTGGCGGATCCGCCCGAGTTGGAGTAGTATTGGCCCCCGGTGTAGCACGTGTGGCTCGTGAGGAGGTCTTCAGTAACGTAGATCGGGTCGACGATGGAGACCGAACACGCCGAGTCCAAGAAGTACTCCAGCTTGGCCGAGCCGTTCGAGAAGAGCGTGGCGATCACAGCTGCGCCGCTGCCGTCCGTCACACACTCACCCGAGGCGAGGTACGCCGCCTGGGTGTACGACGTCTCGCACGTCGTCTCCAGAAACGATTCCACGAGGAGATAGCCCGTACTCCCGAAGATCTCGGCTGCATTGGCGAACGCGCTGGTCGGGCAAGTGGTGCTGGTGTAGTAGGAGCCCGTGGCTGTGATCGCAGAGGTGCAGTCGGAAGCGACACATCCGGTTGTCGCCGTGCCCTCCAGATACACGGGGGACGCGCAGTACGCGTCCGTGAAAATGTTGACCGACTGCATTATAAGCCGCAAAGTTCCAAGTGCAAGGCGGAATCGAAAGTGAAGAAAGTGGCGGTTGGCGGCGGGAATGCGTGCAGCAAGAAGGATTGGCATCTCAGCTCATCGTCCCACGAGCTCATCGCCTGTATCCGAAGTGATTAATTATTAGCGCTCTCTATGGCTGCGCTGACAAAACCGTTTTCGGGGTGAAAGTTGCTACGAACAGCAACAATTGTTTCTTGTATTATTCTCGTTCTACCAGTTCTACTGTCAATACTTTGTGTAGTCTGTAGAGTGCCTCAGCTGCGGTTGGTCTGTCTTTCGGGTTCATGGAGATGCAGGCTTGTCCGAGCTGCAACATCGACTCTGGCCCGCCAGGGGAGAACTCGACGCTCAGCTTCCCCGCTGCTACATTTTGCAAGATGACTGTGCGAGACATGAGTTGATCAGACCCGGCGCGCTGTCTGACACCGGCGTACGGCGTTTTGTGTGTAGAAAGCTCGGACAGCACGACGCCGAACGAGAACATGTCGGCCGTCTCGTCGTACGCGTTGCCGAGCATGACCTCCGGCGCCATCCACATGGACGTGCCCACGCCGGCCGTCATGGTCTCGTCGATTCGTTCTCTGGAGATGCCAAAGTCCGTGAGCTTGGCGTCCAGTTCCTTGCTTAGGAGGATGTTCTTGGACTTGAGGTCTCGATGGATCACGGGCGGGTCCAACGAGTGCAGATACGTGAGTGCGTGGGCTACGTGTAGCGCAATCTTCACTTTAACGCGGTCGAAGCCTGTTGGGTGGTTCTGCTGTTCGTACCGAACTAGCAGAGCCTTCAGGTCGCCTCCATCCATGAACTCCGTGACGGAGCAGACGTCCGTGAGGGAGTCCCAGGCAATGCCGATAAACCTCACAATGTGCGGATGATCCATCCCCGCGCTCATCTTCACCTCGGCCATGAAGGCGTTGACGTGAGGGATACTGCGTCTGCTGTTGGAACGCAGCATCTTCACAGCCACGGGCTGGCCGTTGTATGTGCCTCGGTACACCTCGCCGAAAGCTCCACGACTGATCAAGTTCCCCATGATCACTTTATCGCGCGGAATCCGTGCTGCTACGATTGTGTCGTCGTCCCAAGCTCGCTCCGAAGTATGTGCGTGCTGTGTCGTCCGGCTACTCGAGTCGTTATCGAGCTTGCCAGGCCGCTGGTACGGTGTGTCGGGCATCGTGAAGCGTGCCTCCATCACAGCCAAAGTCTCGTCCATTCGACGAGTTCTACTTGCCTTCTGCTTCCGATGATACACGACGATCGCTGCGATGGCTAGCACCACGACAACTCCAGCTACCACACCGCCAATGATCGCAGCAGCGTGGCTAGAGCCGTCGGAACCCGCCGTTGCGGTCGTGTTAGCCTCAGACCCTCCGCTGCTGCTCGCGTCGTAGTCCTGGTGAACGTAATACCGAGCGATGTACTGCACCAACCCCGTGTTGCTGATCCCTTCGTAGCAGAGGTGGTTGGCCAGGGTGTCGTTGCCTAAAGCGTACGTGGTGAGCGGCGGGTCTGTGCACTCGGTGTTGTCGAACAGGATCATGGCCGCCGATCCGTCGTCGGACAGCGTGACACTCACGCTGTGATTGTTCCTGGTCGTGAACGGCTCACAGCCGCCGGCAACGAGTCCTTGGCGATACAGGTATGCGTCGTCGGTGCAGTTGGTGTTGCTGTATGCTTGGCCTTCCACGAAGGCCTTCCCGTCGAACAGGTCCTCCATCGGGTTGTACGAGTAGCTGTCGGCGGAGTAGCAGGTCGTGGCCTTGTAGAAGTCGCTGTTGTTGCCGAAAGCTCGGGGCGAGCACGTCACAGCAGAGCAGTTGTCGTTCGCGATCACCAGCACATTCACCGCCGAGCCGCTGCACGTGGCGTCCGTGTAGATGGTCGTGGTTTGCATCATGTAGGAAGTGGTCTCGTTCGCGGCCGTCACTAGCGACAGCAACGTCGCTGTAAACAGCGGAAACGCAGCGATGAGCTCCATGCCGAGCTGTCGCGCTGTGACCGTGACGGACGAAAACGACAAGTGAGAAGAAGGACTCCTGCCCAGTGCTCGCTCTCTCTCTGAGCAGCGACGTATCCTAGCGGTCTCGAACGAAGAGACGGTGCATATTGGTGATATACGATGCCTGCCCGGCGGGCAGCTCTCGCTTTTGCGACCGCAACGTCATTTATCGTCCGCCCACAGTGCACCGCGCAGCACTCAATGATCGATCGGAAGGGATCAGGAGGGGCTCCTCCTCCAGGAGAAGCAACCGTGATTGCGGTCCATCGCGTGTCAAGTTGAGCGCTGAAGCGGGCTTTCGGATTGTTGATCCACTCGCTCGTAGTCACGAGATCTTGGCCACACGCAGCAAGAATGGACAAGGTGACCATGTCGGTGATGCAGATACATGTAACCAAGTTGGTTACCCAAGTTGGTAACCAACCGCAAGGATGAGCTGCGCATCGACGAGGAGCTCCGACACCGAAATCAGGTCTGATACGCGGGCAAGTCGCGACGGCATCGAGAATGGTGGTTCGACGTCCATGTGCTTCATGCGTGTCTTGCACCACCGACATGGTACGAGCATACAGTGTAGGCCGGGCAGTGCAGAGCTTGTGAGCGAAGTTCGAGGTGCAGCAAGAAAACCCTTGTTACTGTGCCCGGGGCTTGTTTTACATGTACGCATCCAGCTCTGGCTCTGCCCCCGCCAGTAATCACGGCAAGTCGCCGTCAAACCTTGTCGAACCTTGTCCGAACGTGTGGTAGGAACGAGCCTTCATTTCTTCCAGTTTGAGAATGACAACATCCGATGAGGCCTTCCTCGCTGAGGTGGAGAACTTCTTGGCAATCACCGATCTGCCGACACGTTTAGAGGACGTCGGCAACAAGGATGAGACTTCGCTGACGCCGATCGCCCCTAAACCAAAAGCCTTGCAGCGGAAGGTTGGCGTCGCTCCCGAGTGGGACTCAATGCGGAGACACAAGACGACAACGACCACGGATGCCGCTGCCAAGCGCGAGCTAGAGAAGGCCAAAGACCGGAAGCGGCGGAAAGCGTGCCGTGAACGCCGACTGATCGAGCGTGAGAGTTTGCAGCGAGAAGTTGAAAAACTGACCGAGGAATTGCACAAAGCAAAAGAAGACGGCAACTTCTTCACGTCTGCATGGAAGGCTTTAGCTCAGCGCCAACTCAACGCGAGACAAACGGCTGAGGCGGAGCAACGGCGGCTGGTACAGGCGATTGACACCCGCGCTTCCCTTATCGGTGACTTCCAAGCGCTGGTGAGTGAGTGACTAGCTGACCTCGAGCACGTACCAAGCGATGATGCAGCTTTCCCTCACCAGAAAAGAGTTCGGCTGGAGACTTCAGACGACGAGATCTTCGAGTTTTTCATCAAAGGGCTGGACGCAGTCTACGCTCGCACTGACGAGACTTTGCGTGCAGGTGGACTCGACTCCACCGACGCAAACTGTGATGGGCCGAGCGAGTCGTGGGACCGAGACCCAGACACGGGCTACTTCCAGTATTATGGCAAAGTGACTTTACCGTTCGATTTCCAAGACATTTGCCGATCGCGATGGCATTCCGCACATCTGCTTCACCGACAGGAAAACCGGCAACTTTACGAAGGAGTGGGCGATCCAGAAAACACCGTGGCCATCAAGTTTCGCATTACAACTCGGCTGGCGTCGGGGCAGTTTGCTTCCGTGACGCAGCGGTTTGTTCTTCGTCGGTTCGAAAACGACGAGCGTATGGTGATCGCCTGGAGGCTGTTCACGGAAGGTGAAGGTGCTTTCAGTGGCCTGAACGCGGATGAAACTGGCTGGGGCGTGGCTGCTCCAGCGACAAACTCGGCGGAGACAGGAACCGTGATGATGACTTGTGTCCACAACGTGCCAATGCATCTCAAGCCAGCGTGCCAGCCTACGGTGAAGGTGTTTGCGAACAAGCTGGTCGAGTGGGGACTAGAAAACAAGAAGAATGTCGCGAACGTTGTGGAAATGCTTCATCATGAGGGCAGTTGAAGGCAATTAGAGTGCAGCGATGCAGCCACTTTGAAAGCGCTGGCGTGGACTCGACGGACGAACACTAGGACGTCGCGACGCAGATATGGAGAGTGAAATGTGGCGGAGGCTTCTTCCAGTTCACGGACTAGCGGCGCCATTGTTTCATCGCCATGACAGCTCTACTGCGGTACGGAAGGCCTGGAATACACCGCAGCGCACAAGTTCCGTCTCCAAAACCAGCAGATCTCTGGCACGGTTGAGTCCGTCTTGGCGTGAATCGGTATCTTTCGATGCCATGAAGAAGAACGACGCGTGGTGGTTCGGTTTTGAAGGCTATCTGAACGTAGCAATCCCCTCGACGAACGTGAAGAATGTCCACGGTGTTGTGAACCTGCGTCCCCATGTTTGTGAGTTCCGTGGATAGTAGGTTCGATTCAGGTTGGGGAAACAACGTCGAAATCACGAGCGCGCTCGAGGAGCTCCTGGTCAAAGAATCGGTAGCTGGGCGGTGATGCCCTCGCTCTGCAATATATGGGGTCTTTTGTTCTGTATCGAGTCTCTTTATCATGAACAATGCATGGTGGCTGTAGCAGAGTTTTCACATTGGTGTGGCCCTGGGATAACACACGAGGTGTTTGCCGCGGAGTACATGTCCCTTGAACTTCAAGGGCTGACCACAATCCATCAGGATAACCCTGTCCGACGTTAAACGCGTGGTTGTTCGATACTGCCATCGATAGCGATAGCGGGTGAGGCGAGGCAAGCACTCTCTATTTGGACATGACAGATGCAGCATTTCTCGTCGAGGTGGAGAACTTCTTGACTTCGAACGACCTCCCTTTGATCCCATCAACCGACAAAGAGGACAACGACGAGCAACGATCTCACACACGAGAATCGGTGGTCGACGATCTTTCTCGGAGGAACCTGACGAGGAAGGAATGGACCCAGCTAGACGCCGCGACCAAGCTTGAGCTGGAGAGGGTGAAGGACCGCAACAGACGCAGAACCTATCGTCAGCAACGCCGAAGCGAGCGCGACAGCTTGAAGCAACAGGCCGACAAACTCACAAACGAACTGCAGCAGGCGAGACAAGAACAGACCTCGATCTCGGCGTGGGAATTCGTTGCTAAACGGCAGTGCGCCGCTCGGAGGAGTGCAGAGCTACGCCAGAAGCGGCTGTGCGAAGCAATCAACACGAACAGCAGTACGATCCAGGAATTTCGCCGGTTAGTGACGGAGCTCCTCGACGCTCTAGGAGACATTCACCCTCTGGAAGAGGACCAGGACACAGCAACGAACCGCCCCAAGAGAATTCGTCTCGAATCGTCCGATACGGAGCTGTTCGCGGTGTACATCCGAGAGCTGGACGCCGTCTACGCTCAAACTGACGAGATGCTGCGAGCTTCACGCCTTGACTCGACCGACGCCAACTGGGAGGATCCTACCGAGGAATGGGGTGAAGACGCCGACACGGGCTTCTTCAAATTCAGGGGCAAGGTCACCCTGCCGTTCGACTTCCGCGATATCTGCCAGTCGCAATGGCATTTTGCCCACTTGTACCATCGCCAGGAGAGCCGAGAGCTCTACGAAGAGGTGGAGGACCCGGACAACACGGTGGCGCTCAAGTTCCGTCTTACCTCCCGTTTGGACTCGGGATCGATCGCTTCCGTCTTGCAGCGCGCCGTCATTCGTCGATATGAAGGCGATACGCGCACGGTGTTAGTCTGGCGGCTGTTCACTGAAGGCGAGGGCACCTTCACAGGCATGCACGCAGACGAAACTGGGTGGGGTGTGGTAACCCCCGCTATCAGCTCCTCCAAGACGGGATCTGTGCTCCGAACGTGTGTTCACAACGTGCCCATGCACTTCAGTAGCGCGGCAACCGGGAATCCCGCGTGTGTGAAGCAGTTTGCTGGCAAGCTGCTCGAATGGGGGCAAGAAAACCACCTTGAAAGCACGTTTGGGCTTGAGAAGTTACTGATCCAATGAACAATGCTTCAGTTCACACGTGATTGAGGTAACCATTCCTCGGGCACCTTCGCCCCCAGCTCCGATAGCAGCGTAAAGTTCATGTTACTAGGTCTCGAAAGCTGCATCTCGCTGCCACTTCACGTCGAGCTATCTCCGCATGCGCTCGAGGCGAGGAAGGAGGAAAGTCCTCCACCTCAGTGAGGAACGTTGCGTTCGTGAAGCAGAAGAAATCGCCCGAGGACGGCAACATCATGATGCAAACTTGTGCTCGACTCTCTTCAACGACTGCCACTACACAATTCGCGCTCGAGAACGATACTATGGTCAACTGACACTCCAACGACTCCTGCCTTGGGAGCTCCCCCGCAGGGGCATCAAATGAAGCAACTTCCGCCTATACATTCCGATTTCCGTGCGGGCCACGATTGCTGGGTATTGTGGTATTGCGCCGGACAAGTTCGGGCTGCATTGCCGAGCTATTGGCGATTTATTGCACAATACATAGCCCGCGCGGGGTACAGTGTACCGCGGTACATGGTACCTGAAAAACGGTACCCCCAAGTGTCGCTGTCTTACCGGTACCATTGTGAATAGTGGCCGCCGCCGACATGGAGACCTTCCTGAGCGACGCCGAGCGGGCCGAGCGCGCGCAGGAAGAAGCCGAAGAGCCGTCCGAGTACTTCTTCACGCGCTTCCCGCACCTGCGCGAGTTCTTCTGCGGCGGCTCGGCGGCCGCTATCAACATCGTCGTCACCTTCCCGCCCAACAAGGTCATGTTCCGGCAGCAGGTACAGTACTTCTCCATCAGGTACAGCGATAGCGGCTCGCTAATACGTCCATGCCTACCAGTTGTTTGGTCTCAATACATGGCAGGCCCTGGAGAACGTGCGAAGCGAGGGCTGGTTCATGCTCTACCGCGGCGTCAAGCCCCCGCTGGTGCAGGCCATGGTGTCCAAGTCCATCATGTTCGGGCTCTTCAACTTCTACGACGAGCTGCTGACCAGCCACTTTGGGGACCACAGAGGACTCAATCTGGTCGCGGCAGGCATGGCTGGTACATCCGAGGCAGTGCTGGCACCGTTCGAGGTGCGGAAAAAGGAGGAGGGAGAAGGGCACTTTCATGTTCCGACTGATTGATTTTATTTTTTTAAATATGGTTTTAGAGAGCGCAAACGTTGTTGCAGACGCCCAAGTTTAATCGGGAGATTGCTGGAGCTTATGACGCCATGGTGCACATCAACAAGTACGGGCTGAGAGAGCACTATCGAGGGTTGACGGCCATTTTGTGTCGCAATGGACCGGGCAATATTCTGTTTTTCGGACTGAGAGGCCCCGTGAGGGAGCTGTTCCCGAGAGGAGAGTCGGCAGCCGCGACCATGACGAATGACTTTATGTGTGGCGCCATGCTCGGTGCCATGATCAGTACTTTTACGTTCCCGATCAACGGTAGGTTTCCTGGGGTGGGGAAAAGCGGTGGACGTGTGCTGACGTGACGTGTGTGTTTTGATGGTTTGTGTATTGGATTGGCAGTGGCACGGACACGGATGCAGAGCGTGTATGGGCAGCCATTCATCGGGCCCTGGGAAGCCCTTCAGCTTACGTACAAAGAGCGCGGCCACAGCGTGCGGCGGTTGTACCGCGGTGTGCAGATGAATTTCTTCCGGTCGCTCTTGTCCTGGGGCATCATCAACTCGACATATGAGAAACTTAAAACCATGACGCGGGGCTAGACTACAGTACACCATGAACGCGCTGCCGCTCGCCTCTTTTGAATAGAACCTAGTCTTGTAGGATATCCCCCAACGCGAGGTGTCAAACCTCTTTATGTTGTCGAGTGCAGGCAGTCGTGACTTCGTCAGCCAGATTCTCGAGCCTCTTGGTGATCTCGACGCCGGTCGAACCTCAATCCCGGTGAAAGTGAAGTTCGCATCGGATGAAGCGACATCTTCCAGGCATCGATGCGAGACCCTCCGCTGCAGCACTCATGCCTTAAGCTCCCAATTTGAAGCTTATGCGTAGTTGGTGTGTTAGACTCGCTACTTGTTCTGGAAGATCCTTCGCTTGCCACAAACAATTGTTCATCATGGCAATCCATAGGATAAGGAACGAAGCTCAGTGGGTTCTAAAAAGCTTGTAGTATTTTGTAGATCGTCAATGCCCTCGATTCCTATCTGCCCAGAGTCTCTCCAAGCTTCACCCTCTAATCCTAACTCGAAAGCGTCAAAGGCCCCCTCCGGTTGATCGAGGTCTCGATCGATGCAGCATGCTTTTGGTATCTCAGAGTCAAGAGGATCAGCACGGAACCCCTCGGGTATCGAATAAGGAGCCGCGCCCACCCCACCCTCCATCAGTTGGGCCTCTTCTTGTGTCATGCCTCCGAGCTCACTTAGTCGGTCCTGCGTCACCTTGAAAAGGTCTTGGATCAGAGCTGCTCGGGCAGCAATAGCAGCACAAAGCTGACGTTGCTCGGACTCGACTTTCTTTCTCTCCTCATCGTAATACTTGGTAAGTGCCATCCACTTCGCACATGGATGCATTTCCGTGGCCTCCGCTGCCTTGAGTCGCTCGTTCAGCTGCGCCGTCAACTCCGTCACTTGTCGGCGTAGATTTTCACGCTCCATTCGACGAATTCGATAGTACGACTTGCTTTTCCCAGAGCTTGTTTGTTTGTCTCCGGACGTTGGCGTGCCACTTGGTAGCAGTGGAGTTGCCCCACAAGAGGCCAGGAATCCGTCCACTTCGGCGAGGAAAGCAGTATCTGAGACCATGACAGACAAACGGGAACTGGTATCGAGAGCTCTGCGAAGTACTTTCGAGTGTGGACCAGCACTATACACACACACTATACACCGTGGAGCAAGTTCGTGAATAATTCTTGATGGTGGATGATCATTCTTTGTGGTGATTATGGCATTACGGGATCAGTTGCCGATGTGTTATTTTTCAAACCGCTCCATGATCTCGACGCCGTCCTCGGCCACCGCTTCAAGCATCTCGTCCGTCTTGGCATAGATGGCGTCCAAGTCTTGGACGAAGACCGCACAGAACGCGTCGTCGGAGGACTCCACTCGGATCCTTTTCTGCTGCCGGTAGTCAACTTCGGCTACGCCAACTCGCTGCATGAGTTCCTGTAAGTCTCGGATGAACGCAGCTCTGGTCTCAACAGCTTCACACAGAAGTCGTTGCTGCTCTTCAGCGTTCAACTTCACTTGCCGCTCGCGCTGTGCGATCATCTTCCAAGCGGACGTGGACATGGCGAGCAGCTCCGCCGTCGAGTGTTGAACTTGTTGCTGTAACTTTTGGCGCCCCTTTCGTTGGCGCTGGCGATACCTGCTGCATCTCTTGCGGTCCTTGATCCTGTCCAGATCGAGCTTTGTGGCCGGGTCAAGGTTGCTCTTCCTACGGCCTCGCTTGGGCGGTTCACCAGGACAAGTTTCGTCTGGACGTAATTACTCACTGCGGCCGTCATCTGAAAGCTGAGGCAACTGAACGTCGCACAGTGCGAGGAGCTCGTCGATTTCGTTGCCCACGGTCTCCTTTGTCATGCTGACTGAGGACATCGTGGACTGACAAACCGGAAGGGGGTATTACGCTCGGACACCAAATCGACAATCGACCACCTGAAATGCAGAGCCACGTTGCCCACTTATTCAAAGCGCAGAGTCGTCCAGAGGCTTGGGAGTGCTGCTTATCCTGTCAGTTTCATCATCCCAGCATTTCGGGGGCAGCAGTTGAAGCCTCAGCCAGCATGCGACGTCGCTCGCGCGAGTACCAATGGTTCTTGATGGCGTTTTCACTTCGTCCTGGCAGCTTCTCTGCGATCAAACCCCAGTGCGTCGAATGCTTCACAACAGCCTCCGTCAGAAGCGCCTCCTCCGCTGCTGTCCACGAGGTCTACAACGAGTGCAACTGCCGTTAGATCCTAACAGCACTCAGTCCAACCGCTTGAATCAAAGCATACCGCCTTGATCGACGGGTCCAGGTGATTCATGAACCGCTCTCGGCATTGGTTTCCAGTCCGTCCGGGCAGGAACGCAGCAATCTACGAACGGCTCAAGACGTTAGAGCCTCAACCTACCACTAGCAACACCCTCACAGCCTCACCTCCGTCCACTTCCTCCCGACTTGATCAACCTTGTCCACCAGCACGAGGTCCTCACTCTGTGTCCACGTGCCTTTGCCTTTGACCACCTTGTCGTCCAGCGTCCGGTGCCATTGCTGCAGACACTGCATGTCGGTCCGTCCTGGCAGCTGCGACGCGATGAACAGCCAGTTCCTCGCTCCATGTGCAGCCACCAGCTCCTTCAGCTTGTGCTTCTCGGCCGCTGTCCATTTCTGCGGCGCTCGCCTCCTGCTCTGCGGTCGAGTATCCGCCGCTCTCCTGGCCAGCAGGAGGCATCTGTTCTTGACGCTCTCGGGGCTCCTGCCACCGAGCTGCTTGGCCATCTTGGCCCACTGACTGCTCATTATTTGCTGCAATTGTAGCAGCTTCTCGTCGTCCTGTGCAGTCCATGCAGTCGACTTTACCACCAAGTGGTTCACGAACCGCTCTCGACAGCGTTTTCGGTCTCGTGACGGGAAATGCGCTGCAACCTCACTCCATCTCTGTGTGCCTAGCTGCAGCACTAGCTTCCTGAGCTTCTCGTCTTCCTGCGGCGTCCAGGACGACCGTCGCGCTGGGAAAACCTGCGTGGAAGCAGACGATTTGGGAGTCTTGCACGACGAGATTTTATGAAGCCTACACAGCGCCTTCGACTGTCGTTGCTGCTGCTCATTGGCAAGACGATCGCCGCGCTGGATAAGATGCTCGATGCGCTGTCGCTTGGTGGCTCCATCGCCCACTGCAGCCTGCGCTCCAGAGGCCACTTCGTCGGCGGTGTCCATTTTGATTGTACAGTGCACGACGGTACGTTAGCACAAAATATACTGTTACTGACAAAATGGAATGCCACGACATAAAATGCCGTTGGTACGACACAAGTTTGTGTACACCACATGACGTGCAACATTCCACTTCCTGAACCATTGGCTGGTGCAGCGTCGCCGTACATGCCCCCCGCCAAGCCTTGGAGCTGCTCACTCAGGAATCTCCAAGAGAAGAAACTATGGCGACCAACATCTCGAAGAAGCGCAAATTCGTGGCCGACGGTGTGTTCTACGCCGAGCTGAACGAGCTGCTGCAGCGTGAGCTGTACGGCGACGGCTACTCTGGAGTGGAGGTGCGCGTGACGCCCATGCGCACGGAGATCATCATCCGCGCCACGCGCACGCAGGAGGTGCTGGGCGAGAAGGGCCAGCGCATTCGCGCTCTCACGTCGGTGGTGCAGAAGCGTTTCAACTTCCCGGACGGAGCCGTGGAGCTGTACGCCGAGCGCGTGGCCAACCGTGGCCTGTGCGCCCAGGCCCAGGCCGAGTCGCTCAAGTACCGTCTTCTCGGCGGACTTGCCGTGCGTCGCGCTTGCTACTCGGTGGTGCGCTTCATCATGGAGGCTGGCGCCAAGGGTGTGCAGGTCATCGTGTCCGGCAAGCTGCGTGCGCAGCGTGCCAAGGCCATGAAGTTCAACGAGGGCTACATGGTCAAGACCGGTAACGCTTCGCTCGAGTACGTGGACACTGCTGTGCGTCACGTTCTGATGCGCCAGGGTGTGCTCGGCGTCAAGGTCGCCATCATGCTGCCGCACGACCCCACGGGCAAGCAGGGCCCCAAGCGTGCTCTGGATGACGTTGTCACCATCCTTGAGCCCAAGGAGGAGATCATTCAGCCGTACGTCGAGCCCACGGCCCCCGTGGTGCCCGCCTCCCCGGCCGCCGCCGCCCCCGCCCCCGTGGAGCCGGTGTTCCAGGCCACGGCTTAAGCCTCTTCGAAGCGAGCGTAATTAATCCTATCTCGTAAGGAACGTCCGGTAAAAGACCTCTTCTCTTCCTGAACCATACAATGCTTTTGAGTTTATTGTCCTTCAATCTTGTTGCATTGGGGTCCATCTTGAACGAAGCTTGTTTCCTTGTGGTCAAAATGTGTCCTCCATCTCATTTTCAGATCGTATGGCGGAGGACGCTTCTCGTCGAGACTCTTGTGCCAGGTGCAAACGCCCTCCTCGCGTCTGCTACTGCTCAGCGCTGCCTGGTGAGCTGCTGTCCACCGAGACGCATGTGCTGGTGCTGCAGCACAAGCACGAGAAGAAGAGACGCGCGGCCATCTCGTCGGTGCCCGTGCTGGCTCAGACGGTGGAGAATGTGACGCTCGTGACGGTGGATGACGACTGCGACTGCGGGCCTGGAGTTAGCGAGGAGCTGGACAGGTTGTTGTATGAAGAAGGTGGCGACCACGGCTTTGAGGCGGCGCTGGTGCTCTTCCCGGACGAGCATGCTCAACCTCTGGGCAAGAATGACGAGGTGGGGGGCGGAGCGAAGCGGGTGCTGCTTATCGTCATCGACGGCACGTGGAAGGAGGCCAAGAAGATCGCAAGAAGGAACCGAGTTCACTGGGAGCAAGCCGCTCGAGCGTGGGAGCTGAGAGGTGCCAGGCTGCAGTACATCTGCCTGGTCGTGGCTGAAGACGAAGAGGCAAAGCGGAGCATCTACGGCGACTTGAGGCGGTGAGGAAATGCTGCTTGAAGGTTCATACAGGAAATGGGGACTAAGTATTGGCGTTGCGTCTGTAGTGAGCCCATGGAAGGCTGCATGTCGACGCTGGAAGCGGTGGCGTCGGCTTTGGAGATACTGGAGCCTATGCACACTGGACGCCCAGTGCATGACGTGCTGCTCCACGCCTTCAAAGGGATGGTGTCCATCCAGGAGCAGTTCCAGCAGCAAGGACGCAGAGCCAAGCTGGAGCAGTACGGCGGTGTCTCCAAGGCCGAAGCTGTCGAGGCCAAGCGCCTCGAGCAACTCAAGTCCGTCGAGGCTAGTGCTGACAAGAACAAGGACAGCTCGGCGCTCGTACACCGTGAGTACGTCTTCTACTCCAGTCACACGGACTTCCGTCACCGCCAGCAGCTCACACAGCAGGTATAGCAACCATATACAATGATAGTCATCCAAAGCTCGTCTAACATCTTGTCCTGCATGAGCCAGGGCGAAGTGGTCTCGTGCACATACGACGAAGCCAGAGAGCGTTGCGCAGAGCTCAACCGCGGCCGCAAGCGCGGCCAGCGGATTGCCATGCTTCCACGCGATGCCTTCGAGAAGCATCTCGGACAACTACACGACGCGTAAGGATCCAGCACTCCAGCTGAAGCGCGACGCCGCTAAGACGCGCTTTGATGGCCATAGCAATGGGTCCATACCACTAGGCAGCAACGTTCCATGCAGGTCCTCCACCCTGTACGTCGGACTGTGGATGAGCTCTCGCTCCGCATATACCAAGAGAGTCGGAAGTTCCGTAGCTGAGAATCCACGCGCGCTGCTTTTCATTCTCGAACGACCATGGCGTCGCTGCAATGTTGCCTTCTTGCGGTGGTCTCTCTCCTGTTGAGCTTTAGTGCACTCGTCACACCAGCATCGAAGGCCATCGCGCTGTACGAAGACGCCAAATGCTCCACGCCTCCTTTCAGCATGCAGATCGCCAACTCCTCAAGTTGCAAAACACAAACCTGCACTTCTTTCGTCTTCGGTGACGAGACGTACTACTACAACTCAAGCTGCGTGGATGAAGACACCCACACGTATCTTACCGCAGCTTTCAAAGGTACCAGACACATCGTCATGGACCAGTTCGGCCAGCCGAACTGCAGCCGAGACACGTACAAGCAGACCCACGCAATGCAGGACTTGAGTCGCTGTATGCCGTTCGCCATCAACTCCATCTCACTCGCTCAGAATTCATCGACCATAGCAACGATCCTCGACGACGGATCTGTGAACGTCCAGTTCTTCCCTGCCACCAACTGCAGCTCGGGATCCCCAACGTCAGTAGCGCTGGACAGGACCATGATAGCTCAGCACACGTGCCACGTCGCATCCAGGTTCTACATCGACATCAACGTCTCCACCTCAAACTCTCTCAAAGACGAAGCTTCTTCGTCTGGTACTGCTACAGTCGACCCTCAATCAGTGACGAGTACTAGCGAAAACGGCGTTCGTGGGGCGTCGATCGGAGGTCTCTGCGTCGCTGCAGTCTTGATCCTCGGCGCGGTTGGCTTTGTCATGTGGAAGTGGCGGTCCAACAGGAAGAAGCTGCAGTTGGCTCGAAATACGGAGGCCAACGACAGTGTCGCTATGCTGGAGCCCGACGACATGGTCTTCATGTCCAAACCGGTCAGCGGTCCGACGTTCCTGCCGCAAAGCAGCAGTACGTGCACCACGTTTCAAGAGCAGACCACGACTCGATCATTTGCTCCTGCTCTTTCCAGCTTTGGCTCGAGCTATCGACGTTCTGGTCGGACATTCGTGCCGGGATCAAGTTCAGGCTCGACTTTCCAAAGCACCACCATGACTCGTCCGTGGGAAGACGATTTCGTGGTGGCAGCTCGAATCCCTCGAGACAAGGTGGTCGTCGTACAGCTCCTGAGTCGTGGAGGGTTCGGAGTCGTGTACTCGGGACTGTACAATGGTCGACGCGTCGCTGTCAAGATGCTGTTGCCCGAAACTCGCCGTAGTATTTCACACGTTGTTGATCTCCTGGCGGAGGTGAAGATGATGGCAGCCATGGAACATCCCCACATTGTTGAGTTCATCGGGGTTTCTTGGGACTCGTTGACCAACATGTGCATCGTGTCCGAGTTCATGGCTGGTGGAGACTTAAAGGTGTTGCTGAGCGACTACGAGGAGCAGGACTACCCCATGGGTTTCAACCGAGAAAAGCTCAAGATCGCTCTGCATATTGCCCACGCGCTCACGTACATGCACTCGCTGGATCCTCCGATCATCCACCGCGATCTCAAGTCCAAGAACGTCTTGCTGAACGAACGACTGGACGCCAAACTCACGGACTTCGGCACTTCTCGAGAGCGCGTGAACGAGTCCATGACTGGAGGTGTTGGCACGTGTCTGTGGATGGCGCCGGAAGTCATGGTGGGCGAGAAATACGACGACAAGGCTGACATGTTCTCGTTCGGAGTTGTTTTATCGGAACTGGACACCCACGCGTCACCGTATTGGCATGCCAAGGACCCAAACGACTCGACCAGGCAGATGCCCGAGCCAGCCATTCTGCAACTGGTGGCGACTGGAAAACTGCACGTCAAGTTCTCCAAAGATGCCATTAAAGCCGTAGTCGAGCTGGGTAATTCCTGTATCTCCTTGGACCCCAAAGCACGACCGACAGCCTCGGAAGCGCTCTACAAACTTCATACCATCTTGGCGGACGACGTTGAAAGGAGTGGAGTCGTCGTAGAGTAATTCAGCTAATACTTCGAAGTACATCACCAACCTGATTAAAGTGGAGCAACTAGACGCGATGACAGCACGCCGTTAAATTGCCGACAGATCTCCTGGTTCACCAGGTCGAGTACGCGATTGAAGCCTCGTTTCAAACTGTCTGCGAGTTCAGCAGGTGTGGCTGCACGGGAGCATTTGCGGCGAACGAAGCGTAGCATCCGCAAGGCCTGGTCAAGCGTCCGATTCTCCACTTCGACTAAAATGCGTGAGTAGATCGCATCGAAAGCGGCAGGTTCATCATCGCTATCGTTAATGACAGCAGTAGTTTGAAGACTCTGAATGAGACTTGCGTACAGTTCTTCAATCCTTGGCAGCACAACTGGATCCAGTTTCTTCTTCACGGGTTGTTCAGGGCTGTTCACCTGAGTTCTGGGCCTCGGAATGGTCGATGTTGGTCGGCGTTTCTTGGCATATCGATCGATCTCTCTGCGGATCTGGAATGGAAGCGCGTGGTAGACTTCCGTGTCGACTTGGGAAAAACGGATGTCATTCAGCGCATCCTCTTTCCCCGAGTCTCGACCAGAATCATGAACTGCACTCGCAAGTCGGCTGTTCGACTTGGAATCGAAAATGTTTCGCTTCGGGTGTTTTCGTCGTAACGGCGCTTTCCCATTCGTCTTTCTCTTCGGCAGTAGCTGACGGTTTGGCTGAACTACAGTCGTCGTTGCCGCTCCTTGACCGTACGAAGCCAAAATCTCTCGTCGAAGTTGTTCAGGTAACTCTTCAAGAACCGCCATATTTATCTGCGAGAAATTCGTAGCTGCGAACTCGTTCCGATAGATGACCAATTCATCTTCAGATTTCCGTTCACCTTCATCCTGTTCGCGTCCTGTTGCCGCAGCGTCTTTCAACCACGCTTTGAAAAGCTGCCCACTGCGCTGATTTCCTCCCGGAGTATCGGAAACCAGTTTCGTCGCCTGCACACCAACACCTCGGAGTTCTTCACTGGGGAAATTGAACAGCTTAAGCAGCTCAATACAGGCTTTGCCTATCACAACTTCATCATCTGTTGCTGGGGATAATATATGACTTTTGGAGAAGTTATCGCAAACACCGTGACCCATGAACTTGGATGGTTCGGCAGGAGCCCCTTCCCGTCGTTTCTTGATCAATAGAGTCAAGCACTTTGTCTGCACCTTCAGGTTGCGGAGACGTTGACTCAGCTCCTCGCCCAGTGCCATCAAGAAAACTGTTGCGTCTTCCCATTTCTCAAAGCGAATCCCGAAATTCACCACAGCAGAAACACTTTTCCGCATCATGTTGGACTCCATAGACAGCGGACGCACGTCGATTCCTCGGGCGTAATTGAAAAGCATCTCTCCGGATGCTTTTCCAAGGGACCGTACGAGCTCGCCTTTTGTCATTGATACTAACTGGTGGACATCCTCGACTCCTAGAGCTTCAAGTTTAGCTCCAGTCTTGTATCCAGCTCCTGGAAGATCGTGGATCTTGAGCGACAACATGAATTCTTCTGCTTGGGGGAGATCGCTGATTCGATAGATCCCATCCGGCTTGGCCTTCTTCGAACTCAGCTTCGCAAGGAGCACATTGAAGGACACGCCTACGCTCGCAGGGCATCCAGTCTGCTCAAAAATCTCCTTACGAATGGCCGTAGCCTTCTCCATCCCGTCCGTTCCATTGGCAAACTCGAGGAATGCTTCGTCGCAGCTGACTGCCTGTACGTAGGGCGTATGGGAGAAGAAAATGTCGTAGATCTGGAACGAAACACGCTGGATAGCATCAAACTGGTAGGGCAGCACGACTAACTCGGGGCAAAGCTCTTTTGCGGTCTGCATGAACATCCCTGCGCCGAGTCCTCTGGCACGGGCCAAGTAGTTACATGACGAGATTTCAGACGACCCGGCATTTCCCGAATGAGCGACTGCAACAGGAACGTTTTGCAGCTCCGGCCGGCCTCTCACGGCCACAGCAACGAAGAAGCAGTCCATATCCACGTGAAGAATGACCCGGTCACTCGAAGACGTCGGTGCTCTCGCTACCGGTCCACCTTTGTACTTTGCTTGGAACTCCGCAGCTTTCTGCTGGAACGTCGCTCGCCAAGTTCCGATGTGGTGCAGCCTCGACTTGGCGAAGAAGTGGCGAACGAACTCGGGTCCATCCCTCGTCGAGTTGGTCCGCGTCTTCCGCACTGCACTTTTGTCTCCAGTCGTCTGTAATGGCCGAGACTCTGGCGGAGGATCTGCCGACAACTTGACTCCGTCTTCCTCCTCCTCGAAGGCCAAAATATCGTCTCCATCGTCGTCACTCTCGAGAGCTTCCTCCTCTTCAACCGCCCTTTTAGTCTCTAAGGCTTCTTCATCATCGACAACCTGAGGTGGATCCACTTTATCTTTTGCTGCAGCGCCTGGAGACTTGGCCGAAGCTGTCAACGAAGCAGATCCCGACAAGCTGAGCATGCTGCTTTGTGTTGGGTCGGAGAAGCCTGCGTACAGGAAAGACTGCACCGGCAGCAGCTTCTTCTGCTCAATACTCTGCACGATCCAGTCCGGATGCACCACGGGCAGAGGCTTCTTCGCCTTCCTATTGTACAGCGTTAGCGTTAGAACCAAGGCAACAATTGTCACTTCAACTTCAACTTGACCCACTTAAGTTGCAGCAACTTGGAGTGCGGCAAGTGTGTGGCCACGACGTGCGTGACCCGGCCTGTGTCATAGTGCTCGAAGCCGCCGCCATGCAGCAACATAAGCTGGCGGATCTCCTCCTTGCTTGGGACGGTATACCCGTCCACGTAGACGTTAACGCCCCGAAAAAGGCCCCTCTCCGAGCTCTGCGCAGCAACAACCGACCCCGCCGTGAAGCTCTCATTCTGCCCTCTCAGCTTCTGGATCTTGTGGGCCATGTACACGCCAAAGCTGCCGTCATGGTGCTCGCCCACGCGCTTCCTGCCGTCTCCGCTTCCTCTCCGCATTGCAGCAACTTAGCTTCCCTAGTATTCGAACTTTGAAACAAAGTAAAAATTGTCTTCGCGCCACACCAACCGTCCATCACGGCACACCAACCGCACACGAGTAACACATAAAAAAATTTCCGCACGATCCCCGAGACGCCGCGTTGGAGACGCCGAGTGGGGCAAGGTAATGCCGTCAAAAGTGGTGACTCAGCTCGGGCGACGGTGGAGAAGGTTGATGGGTGTTGTGTCGCCCAGTGATATCTGCTGATGCTGCCTCGCAATGGATTTGGGGGGGGGGGCAAGGACGTGGGTGACTTTGGTGGCCACGGGAACTCCAATGAGACACGCTTCAGCTCAATGTAACTTCTTCGTGCTGCTCGAAGGGATACAAACCTGAGGCTAGCTAACCATGTGGGCTACTGCGTGAACGTGAACACGGGAATATCAGGCAACATCATCTCCTGGTAGTGGTGTTGGTGCAGGGATTTGTCCGGCCATGGCATTAAGGCCATGACGAACATCTCGCTCCAGCAGCATCGTCGGCATGTAAGGCATTGATTGGACACATCAAGTGATCGGGAGCCAGAGATTCGGCCCCGTTACATTCAAGTCCGGTCAAAAAAAAACGTTTTCCTAACCAGTGTGTTGCATCCTCATGGCAGTTGCGGAGTTCCACTCTTGGTGCAAGATCACTATGTTACTCTCAGTAAGTGCACCTCTCCCCTTATATACCCCATCATACCTGCTTACAGATATTTATGACCAAGAGCATAATCGTGAATGTTATCTCCAATCCCTCTCCAACCACTTACACGACCCTCCTGCGTCACCTGAGGTTCAAGCCGGGTCTTTTCACTCTCACTTCTCATGTCGCGCTTGACCTGGCACCCGATTTGAAAGTACGCTCCTACTACTGTTGCCGTGTTAGTTTTCTCTAGACGTGCGCTCTAGTTCTGCTGACAGATGGCGCGATCGCATGGCAACAAAAAACTACAGCATGGATGAACTGGCATTGCTGTTGACAGTGCTGGAAGAGTTCTGCTCATTAGCTCGCTCGAGTGGACACACGTTATGGAGTAATATGGAGAAAGGAAAGATCACACTGGAGCGACCGCACGGCACCAAGCTTGCGTCAAAAGTTTGCAAGTTTGTGGTCGACGTCGCAGCCCAACAGCTCTCCAATGCTACGAGTACTCGCCAGAAGCGTCAAGGCACGAATCAATATGCGCTATGACTCGATGGCGGGACAAGGTCGGCCAGGGTCCAATGGATATCATCAGAGCAGTCAAGGTGGAATTCAACATGGTTAGGGATTGCAGTCGCTAATGAACCAGCAGAATACTCCAAATGAGCACCGCATATCAACAATTCAGCAAAACCATTTTTCTGAAGCCGCCATGAACCAATCGTCAGCTCAGACCGCCGACACACAGAAGGGTGACTCAGTTGACGTCTCCGTCACTGCTGGAGCTCCCAGTGAGCTCCCCTCAGTTCAACAACTCTCAGATGTGGAGACGTCGCAACAAGGAGAAGAGATTGCTATCATGCCGGAGGATCAAAGTTGAGGTGTTAGTGTGCCGAGACCTTCTCTCATGGACTTCTACCACGAAATTGTCCAGCTTGCAGTGAAAGCACAGCTAGATGCTGACCGCAGAGACAGAGACGTCGAGAGAGAGCGACACAAAAGAGGAGAGCGCCAAGGTGCTCTTGAGCGTCATCAGAAGATGATGTGTTGATCACAACTTTGATGAAGCCAAAATAGTCATACCCATGAGAACACGTTCATATTATACACAATAATGCTACTTCAATGTTTAACCCTATTGTGGTAGACCCCCGCAAAACCAAGCATTTTGCCTGGTTTTGCGAAATTGATCCATTCACATGTATCCGTTATGATTTATATCCAATATTCCGAGTTTCGGTAATTTATGTAAAACATGCATATATACTTGGTTTTAGGGAATCTGACAATTGAATAAATAGAATATTACGTTAAACGTGCACATTTGCAATATTTAGGTTTCGGGTTGTGGCGTAAAACCAAGCATTTATGCATGTTTTACACTTTTGTATTGGAATATTTTCATACAAATGTCAAGTATAAACTTGACCACGATAGGGTGAACTTTACAATTTCAATCAAAATATTTTCAAAACTTCAAGCCACCGAATCTTGTTAAACATGAACCAATCCATTATCCTCTTCTGCTCAATACTCTGCACGATCCAGTGCGGATGCACCACGGGCAGAGGCTTCTTCGCCTTCCTATTGTACAGCATTAGCGTTAGCGTTAGAACCAAGGGCAACAATTGTCACTTCAACTTCAACTTGACCCACTTAAGTTGCAGCAACTTGGAGTGCGGCAAGTGTGTGGCCACGACGTGCGTGACCCGGCCTGTGTCATAGTGCTCGAAGCCGCCGCCATGCAGCAACATAAGCTGGCGGATCTCCTCCTTGCTTGGGACGGTATACCCGTCCACGTAGACGTTAACGCCCCGAAAAAGGCCCCTCTCCGAGCTCTGCGCAGCAACAACCGACCCCGCCGTGAAGCTCTCATTCTGCCCTCTCAGCTTCTGGATCTTGTGGGCCATGTACACGCCAAAGCTGCCGTCATGGTGCTCGCCCACGCGCTTCCTGCCGTCTCCGCTTCCTCTCCGCATTGCAGCAACTTAGCCTCCCCTTTATTATGCCAAGCGCCCAAGAGCCCAAGAGCCCAAGAGCCTAAGAGCCCAAGAGCCCAAGACGTGATCTTCGGCACCGTCACTACATGAACAGATATCAGATGATATGTTGTTCATAATGGGCAAGGGCCGTGTGCGCACAACCTTAGAAGAACAGGAGAAGCTTCGACAGCATTATCGCACGGATCCGACGCAGAGGCATGCAGATCTCGCCGAGTGGGCGTTCTCGCAGTTTGGCAAGCGGCCTTCGGCCAAGACAGTGGCCAAGATCCTGACGCGGACGACGGCGCCACACGCCCGACCCGACGCTTGCATGCAGTATAAGGACTCTCACTCGGGGTTGTATTCTGAGAATCGCGATTCTGACATCGACATGGGTCGTGGTGGTTCCAAGATGCCGGCAAATGGTGGCCGCGACAGCGAGCTTCGTGGTAGCGCGGAGACAGCAATCGCCGACGTCGACATGGATGTTGGTGACGACGAAGATGCTGCTGCCGCTGCTGGAGTTTTGGGCGAGTCGCAGAGTACAGCAGAAGAAGAGAACCAGGAGAAAGTCGCTGCTACTTGTAACCAGTTTCCGGCTCCGAACGAGCTGCAGGTGCAGAAGCAGCTGGAGGAAGAGTTGGCACTGTTGAAGACAATGATGAAGACGCAGAAAGAGCACCACGAGCAGGCCATCTCGGAGTTGAAGGTGAAACACGACGCCGACATGGACACGCTTCGCAAGGAATTTGATGTCATAATGGACGATGTGTGGCAACGTATGGAGGAGTTTCGTAAGCCCGTGCGTGAGATGAAATGCTTTATGGAGACGTACATCAAAGCACCTAGAGTAGCTCACTTAGCAGCTCGGAGTGTCGACACTGCTGCGCTGAGCCCTGAACCGGTGAAGGAACCTGTGCCAAGCGCCAACCCCAACGCGGAACAGCGCACATCTGTGCAAGGCTTTCAACAAGCGAAAATAGTGGTGATAACCCCGCCGGTGAATTCGGAACGCATCGCGCGCAGCGGTAGTCCCTCGACGGAAAAAGTGTCCAAGCCAACGAGTTCTAAGCAGCTTCAACGTCTTCAGGCCAACCTGAAAATGCAACAGCAACGTGCCGAGTTCAAAGAGGCGGTCAGCAAGTGAGAGGAGATCGCTTTCGTTCTAGGCAAGACGGTCAACGTCAAATAACCGCAATGCAGAAGTTGACGTTGCCGGAAACTTGCCTTTTTGACTTTCGATATTGAAGTTGCCGGAAACCTTGCTTGGGTTCTTCTCACTTCTCAATTGGACGTGAAGGCCAATGTTGGGCCGCAGCGACCGGAGTGGTGCTGACGATCGCCAGCGGCGTGGTGCTGAGGAGGACTTCGATCGAGATATGGAGGAAGTGATTGCATCGTTGGCCCGCGCTGATCAGCCGCAATCGCGAAAAGTAAGGTTCTGTGGCGTCCACGCGGTTAAGTCAACATTTGAATGGCACGAATGCGATTCTGAAGAGGGCCCCCAAAGCGACTGTGGCGAAATTGAGTTTGACGACGGGTATGGTGACTTTGATTTTGATGAAAGATCCCAGACTGAGGGGGGGATACGCTTCCATGATGAACAGCGTCTGCATGAAGAGCTCCAGAATGAAGGATTGGTTGTGGAAGGAGAAATCCCTGTCCGATCCAATCTCGACGACACAGTGGCGGCAGCAACTACCGCGTACGTTGATGCTCTGCTGGGCATCCCCGGCAATCCTGAAGTTTCAGTTGAGCGCCAATTTCAACACTTTGAAGGCGATTGCATTTTCCCTGTGGACTATCGCTGTGATACTGACAAGGCAGACCTGAGTGTTATGGACGAAGATGAGGAAGCTGATGATAACGCTGACTACAATCCTGTGAAGTACGTGATCGCGATCAAATTGTGCGTGCTCTGGGCTGAGCTTATTGGAAACCCTCTGTCCAAGTTACGACACTGGCTGTTTGACTTCGGAGTTTATGCGTTGTGTCTCGGAGAGCTCACAAAGATCGACGATACGGGTAGGCTGGTATTCACCGCCATCGGGGGGTGGGTCGGGTCCCTTGGGAAAGACCCAAGACCGTACCGGGGCCGGTATCTGTGGAAATACGGCTACACGTCCCGTTCGTTTTACGAGCGGATACCTGAATTTCTCGCAAAAATAGTGGAGGCTGGGTACCCTGAGGATGAGATCCCCAATGCAAAGCTCAAGGGAGTTATGGTGGGCTTCGAACGTGATCGTGAGGTCTTAAAAGCTGCTGAAGACACGGTTCGAAATCTCGCTACGACTACACATTTTCGAATTGGACATTGTGCTGACCCCAATCGTCCTGAAACACATGCAGCGTACTCGACGTGCCGATCCGAGATGCGAGAGTTCCTAAAAGGCGATAATCGCGACATTGCGTTCTCAATTTACAGGAAAACGCAAAATGTGGTAAATGATGACGAAGTGTCGCCAAGCTGTGACGTACAGAAGGACCGGGTGTTTCAGAGACGCCGTTACCTAGATCGGAAGCAACAGTCTTTAAAAACCTTGACTGGATCCAGTTGTGATTCAACGCGCAAGCAGCTGCAACCACCCCGGGCAAATCGGCCATGGCTACATCATCCCCAGGCAACCGCTTCAGTCATGTCGACCATGGCCACAGCTTTCCCAGAACTTCCCTACCCACTGATGCTCTGGCCAATGATGCTCTGGCCAGTACAACTAAGCGCCCTGCAACTCAGTGTACTGCAACAAAGCGCACTGCAACTTCACGCTCGACCACCAAGTGTACGATCGCCAACCACACGACCACCAAGTGTACGATCGCCAACCACACGACCACCCAGTGAATTGCCGGATAGTCAAAATTCAGAAAGCCCATCTAAGCGTGCGAAGACAGAGGTGAAGGCTGCGAACCAGGACGGTACGTATTGATTCGGTGACATGTTGTTTTTGTTTTTTACGTGACATGTTTTGAGTGAACTAACTGTGTGCTCATGATAGTGAGTGTCCTATCTGTTGACCAGCTCAAAGTTGCCAAGAATTTGTTACGCGACGGAAACCCGCTCGATGTTATCATTCAAAAGTTCAATATCACCATGACACGGGGATGTTTACGACGATTGCAGTCTCAGCAGTGGCTAAACGACGAGGTTCGTGCTGCTTGGTTTTCACAAAGTCAACGGTTGGAGTTTCTGATGTGTTCTGCGCTTTTTTGGAGTTTCAGGTGATAAACTTTTACTTCAACATGATGGACAGTCGGGACAAATCCCTTGTTAGCGCACGAGTACACGCAAAGCGCAGCTACTTTTTCAGTACTATCTTCCATACGATGATATCCAAAAAAGGATACAAGTTCGAAGACGTCCGTCGTTGGACCCGAACGGTTGACGTGGATACGAATTTTGGGAACTGTTATCACGCAGATCACTTATCGATTGATGTTGCTTTCTACAGGTGAACCTGTTGGCTACTGACAAGATTTTCGTGCCGGTTCACTCAAACGTGGGTCTGCATTGCTTGTTAGAGCTACGTAGATTGGAACTGTACTCAGGGATCCCGAAAAATAAATTATCGGAACAGTATATTTGTATTGCTCTGATTGTTTATTTATTTTCGGTAATTTTGGGCAGCAAAAATAATTTATTTTCAAATTTTCGAAACACGGTTTCTTTATTTTTCGGTTTACGAGCACCAGCCAAAGTTGTTGGTCGTGGGCTTCCGATTCATTCGTCGGCAGCTGGCGATAGCTGTGTTTCCGGTTCACTTTAGCATTTGCAGCCAACCCCAAGCCTCCAATTCGAGCCCTGTCGCCATGCCCTCCAACCGTGTCGCCACTTCGCAGTCGCCCAAGGTCTTCACGCCCAAGCAGATCGCGGCCTTCTTCTTCAAGCCCGTGCTGGATGAGGAAGGAGAGCTGACGGGCTACCAAATCTGCAAGGTGTGCAATAAACGCCGCAAGATTGCGCCGAATAACGGCTACACCAACTTGGTGACGCATGTTCGCTCGGCTCACCCAGCCTTTGAGAGCGAGATGCGCGATGCCAGCGTTGCCGCGACTGGAACGCTCGTACCTTGGGTGAGCCAAAAGGCATCAACCCGCTTTGCGTGGATCAAGTGGGTTGTCGAAGGCAATTTGCCTCTCTCCTTTTGCGAGTCAAAGGAGACACGCAAGTAAGTTCACACATTTTATTTGAGTATTTCGCTATTTTGCTAATTTGTTTTTGATGTCTGTCAGATATGCAAATTTGGCACCAGTGTCTGTTGACACACTGGTCGTCAATATGGAGGGCGTGACCAAGGCAGTGGAGGGACTCATCGGGGAGGACATGCCCGACGAGTTTGGCATCATGCTAGACGGCTGGACCCACCGTGCGGAGCACTACCTTGCTGTTTTCGCGTGCTGGGACACACCGGACGGTCCACGCCGCGCTCTGCTGTCCATGTCCCCCATCATGGACGAACCAGATGACCATCTGGGAGCTGAGGGGCACCTGATTGCTATTGAGCGATTTTTGCCATTTTTTGGCAAGACAATTGAGGGGTGCAAGTTTATCGTGGGTGACAATTGCTCGGTGAACAAGCGCCTGGCCACCATCATGGGCGTGCCGCTAGTGGGCTGCGCGAGTCATCGCTTGCAGCTGGCAGTGCGCGACTATCTCCTTCCTTACGAAGCTGCCCTCGAAGAAGTTCAAACGCTGATGCGCAAGCTACGGACTTTGAAGCAGGCTGCTAAATTGAGGTACAGTGATCAAATTTATTTTGGTATTTGTATGGGACTAATTTTTGAACCGACTATTGTTTTGGTACAGAGCCAAAACGCCTTTGATGCCCGTTTTGCGTCAGGACACACGATGGTCATCCACTTTTGCTATGCTGAAGCGTTATTTCCGCTTGAGGGAATTCCTATCCGCTGATGATGAAGAGCTCGCAGACCTGCTGCCTTCCAGAACGACTCACCGCAAGCTGGAGGGTGTGCTGGCCGAGCTTCGGTGCGTTGAGTCGGTCTCCAAGATGTTGCAGTCTAAGGATCTCACACTACTGGACGCACGCGATCTCTTCGACGGTCTATTGGAAGAACGGCCGTCAATGGCCAAATACCTTGGTAAGTGCTGCTTGAAATGTTCAACTAAACAAAACTAACGGAAATGTATTAATTTGTTAAATTGTAGCACCTGACGCTGAGATTGTGCATTCTCCAGAGTTTGAGGCGGCGGTGGTGAAGGTGCTGGCAGACAAGGAAGAGCTGCTGGCTGCTGGCGAACGCCGCGCGCTGGAACCCTTTCTTCGGGTTGACCATGTGCCCACCAGAGCGACTGCAGTGCCAGCATCAGACGAGGAGGGCTTCGCCGAGCACATCCTCAAGCGCCGACGGGTATCCAGCAGAGTAACTACCTACAAGTTGCTGAGGGCTATACCTCCAACTTCGAACGAAGTGGAGAGGCTCTTCAGTGTTGCCCGTGCTGTCCTCCGTCTCGAGCGCCACCGCTTATCCCCCCTGACACTCGAGATGATCCTTTTTTTAAAGGTAAACTCGCGCTACTGGAACGTAGCCACTGTCGATAGTTGCTTGTAACACGGGTGTGGTATTATTTATTTACTGTCGTCTCTAAGCTCCTGCAG
>JAABLK010000135.1:8071-53762 GCA_012295415.1 Phytophthora chlamydospora | reverse complement strand
GGTCGGGCGACGTGGCGGCGGTGCAGCCCAAGGCTGCGGGGTCGTCGCTGCTGGTGCAGCTGGCCAACGCGCTGGCCAGAGACGTGCTAAGGCTCGCTGGGATGCGGGCGGTGCAGGCAGCGCTGGTGCTACCTGTAGCCACGGGCATGTCGCTCATGCTGGTGCTGCTGCAACTCAAGGAGACGAAGCCTGACGCGCGCTACGTCATCTGGCCGCGGATTGACCAGAAGTCCTGCTTCAAGTCCATCCTGGCGGCTGGCCTGACGCCGCTGGTGCTGCCGAACGTCCTAGTGGAAGAAGAAGACGGGGGCCCTGGCGGGTACTTGAAGACAGACCTGGCAGGAATGACAACGCTTATGGACACTCGCGGGAGTGACAGCATCCTGGCCGTCATGAGCACCACGAGCTGCTTTGCGCCACGCGCGTATGACAGCGTGGAGGAGATCGCCAAGCTGTGCCAGCAGCGGAATGTCGGTAAGAAGCGTGCGAGTGGAAAGCGTGGCGTGTTGATGCTTTGTGGGGACACGGGCTGACGAGATATTTGCTTGGGTGTGTATCGGTGTCGTTGCAGCACACGTGATCAACAACGCTTACGGTGTTCAGGCTTCCAAATGCGTCCATCAAGTGGAGTTGGCCATGCGCTCTGGGCGAGTGGATGCCGTGGTGCAGAGTCTCGACAAAAACTTCATGGTGCCCGTGGGCGGAGCGATCATCTGCTCATCATCGCGCGAAGTCGTCGACCGCGTCGCAAAGTTTTACCCCGGACGTGCCAGCGCCACTCCGACTCTGGACTTCTTCATCACAATGCTTCAAATGGTTGGCTTATTTAAGTGGGTTCTGCTTCTCGCGGTTGACATCTAACCGTGGTCAAATGCGCACTAGGGAAGGAATGGATATCGGCAGTTGCTTGACGAGCGCAAGCACCTCGCGGCGTACATGCGCGAGAAGCTGGACGCGTTGGCAGCCGCGGAGGGCGAGCGCGTCTTACACGTCTCCAGCAACGAGGTAGGCCGCAACATCGAGCGTTGTCCTTCTTCTGCAGCTTAACCTCATCGTGTGTTGTTGTGCATACAGATCTCTTTTGCCTTGACACTAGCCACATTCTGCTCCGATGTCACGGATCGGCAGGAGAAGTCACGGCAGCTTACGCTTCTTGGCGCTATGCTCTTTTCACGCGGGGTGTCTGGCGCACGGTGAGTGCACGATGAAGTGTTGAAGGTGGGCATTTCTGGTTTATCTAACACGTTGGACTGTTGTCTGTGCAAGAGTGGTGTCATGCCTGGAACACAAAACCATTGCTGGACACGAGTTCAATTCATTCGGAGCACATCATGATGAATTCCCCGTCGCGTATGTCACCGTTGCTTGTGCGTTGGGCATGCAGCGTAGCGAGGTGGACCTGCTCGCCACGAAGTTGACCAAGACAATCCACGAGTGGCGAGCGAAGCGGAGCAAGGCAGCCGTTGCTGCTTCAGCAGCTCCAAGTGCACAAAAAGTGGAAGAGGACCCAACGCTTGGCAACGGCAAGTAGTCGAAGACTCTTCTGTCTATATATCTGTTTCCTGACATGCTATCTCTTTCCTATTGCTCCCTCTCTTCCTGTAGACACAGCGACTACACGGGGTTGAGCGTGTGTCTAGTTCTTCTTGCCACTACTCTTCGACTTGCGGGTTTTCTTCTTGGCCGCAGGCGGCGATCCAGCAGCCTCCTGGACTGCCTCCTTCTTGAACTCGAGCTCTCCGAGCAGCTCGTTGGCAATAGCATCAGCCGCCTCAGCGGCATCCACCTCCCGACGGCCCTTGGCGCCCTCGACAGCCTTCTCAGTGAACTTGGCCATGAACTTGGCGGACTCGATCACACGCGGGTCCTCGTCACCGAAGGCCTCCTTGAAGAGCGAGTACACCTTCTTCTCATATTGGAGCGCCTCGCGATAGCCCCCGGCAAGGCCACAAGCCAGCGCCATTTGGTGCAGCGTGTTGGCCGCTTGCGTGCGGTCGAACTCACCGCGGCGGAGAGACTCACGGTGGCACATGAGCGCCAGAGTGATCTGGCCTACGTCCTGGCACATCATACCCATCTTGAAGTAAAGCGAGCTGATCTCCGGGAAGTGAGGGCCGCAGCAGAATTCCAGCAGGTAAATGGCACGGCGAATGTGCGGCACCGCCAGGTCCGTCTGGGCGTTCGCGTGCAGGAACAGCGCCAAGTTCGCGTGCGCGTACGCCGTGTCGTGGTAGTCGACGCCCTGGAGCTGAGTGTACAAGGCCAGCGCTCGCTGCTGCTGCGCAATAGCACCAGCAACGTCGCCCGCGTGGTAGAGCACGGTGGCGAGCGACGAGCTGCAGAGAGCTGCGTCCTCGTGGGCGGCACCACACACCTGGAAAAGCAGCGACGAGGCCTCCTGGAGGAACTCGTACGCACTCGACAGCGCGCCCTGGCTCAGGTGCAGGCGGCCACGCTCCAAGAGCTGCTTGGCCTGCGCCAGCGGGTGCGCAGGCAGAGAGGTCTTCACGACGGGCTCGACACCAGTAATGTCATCCAGGCTGATGGGCGTGGCGCTCGACGACGAGAAGTTGTAGTTTCGACTCACCACACGCAGACCCAGACGCTGGCACAGGCGGCGCAGCAAGACATTCTTCTGCACGCGTCCCGCCGGGAAGGTAGCAGCTTCGTTAGTCACCTTTTCGCGGCCGGGGCCCCACAGCGTCAGCTCGTAGTCAAAGCGGGCCTTAATCTCCTTGTCAACGCGTGTCCAGAGTGTCTTCACATCCAGCGATGCGGTAGTAGTCGTAGCAGCTTCGCTACCGTTGGTCTCGGACGAGTCCTCCTTGTCACTGACAGCCGAAGTCGAGCCAAGAATGCCATTCAGAAGCTTGACAATAGCCGTTCCGGGGGCTGCACGGATGGAGTCGTTGGAGCTCAGTACATCAGCCAGGATGTGCTTGGTAGCGCGCGAGATCATCTCCACCTCGAGCAGTTCCAGCAAGTACTTGGTGATGCCACCAATAGCCTCCAGCTTCTTGGCAAGCGTGGCCATACGGCCCAGATAGCGCATGTTGATACCGCACGAGTGCATCAGCTGCGTGAGAGCGTAACCATCAGCGGGGGCAATAGCACCACGACGCACATCAGCGACAAACGCAGGCAGAACAATCCTCTGAAGGTATTCAGCAGCATCCTTCGCAGCAGTCTCGTCGGCCTTGAGCTGCTCTGCGTCAGTTGAAGCCGCGTAGTCCATGAAGACGTTCGGGTTCAACAGCACCGGCGGGATTTCCTCCTCCTTCTCTTCCTCTTCTTCGTGGTTGGTCTCTTCCGTGTCCGTCTTCTCGGCATTCTTCTCCTCGTTGGCAGCCTCGGACGAGTCGGTCTCAGCTCCGCCTTCCTCCTTCTCCTTGGCTTCTTCTGCCTTCTTGGCCTCCTTTGCAGCAAGGCGAGCCTCACGGTTGTCACGGCGAGCCTTGTTTTGGATCCAAAGCGAGTACAGCTGGACCAGCTCCGGGCGCAGCAGAGCTGCGTAGCCCTCGTCGTCCCGAGTGAAGCGCAATCCGTCCTCTTCAGGCTTTTCCTCGTCGTCGCTCTTCAGGGCCGCCTCACGGTGCTTGTAGAACGTCCAGTCCTTGGGCGTAATGCGAACGAGATCCAAGACGTACAGACGGCCATCGGAGCCCCGGATGCCCTTGGCCTCCACAGCACCACAGATCGTAGCCACCTCGGTGCTCGCGTCGCCACCACTCACAGGTTCCACACCAAGGGCCTCCTGCTCCTTCTCAGCAGCCAAGTCCTCTTCGCTCTTGCCCAGAGGCTTGATGCTACGCTCCGCAATGTGCAGCTTCTTGCCGGCCTCGAGCATCAGTGTGTGCATATCCTCGTTAGACGCAATGGTCTTTCCGTGGTCCACAGATCCGTACACAAGCTTGGAGGCCGCGTCTCCCATCAGGATGCCCGGGATGAGGCTCTGGGCGATGACACGAACGCCAAGGTAGTCCACGACCGTCGTGGCCAGAGTGTGCAGGTCGTGCACGTCCGCATCGTTGAACGCCTTGACGCCCTGCAGGTCGCGGTTGGCAGCCGAGTAGGCGTTCTCCTCACCTCCAGCAGCGTCCTTCGTGGACTTGCCGTCGATGGAAACCGAAAAGAAGATGTTGTTGAACACGTACACGTGCGCACCCTTGTCGTCCATGGGGTTGATGGGGGGAATGTCTCCTTCGACAACCGCCACGGCGCCCTTCGTCGCAGCCTCCACGAACTCCGTCACAATCTTGTACGTGACCCGAGCGCGCACAATTTCATCCTTGAGCGAGTCGGTCGGCAGCTCGCGACAGCACTGGTACTCTTCGTTCCAGTCGCGCAGCACGCCGCGCTCATCCATGCCATGCGACGCACAAAGCTCGTCCTCGGCGCGGTTCAGGTCGTACGTGTGCTCCTCCGTCGCCATCGTAACAGGCGTGTTCCACGGTAGCTTCCCTCCGAGGTTGGAGCCGGCGGCCACCATCCACTCGATGGACGCAGGACCTTCCTGAGCCAGCGACGCAGCCTTAGCGAGAAGCGCAGCGTACGACTCACGGAACTTGGGCGAGACGGTGCTCACCAGATCCACCAGCAAGTGCGAGTGAGCTGCCGCGGTCTTGTGAGGGCGCGCGTCGAACTTGACGGTCGTCGAGCGGTTCACGAAGAAGCCATTCACGTGCGCCGTGATGTGGTAGCGCGTGTTGTCGCCGGCGACGACCACCTCCAGGTAGAGCAGGTCGCCCGCGAGCTTGCGGGGTCCAGGCGGCGGGTTGTAGCCCGAGAAGACGATGCTCTTGACGCAGGTGGGCAGCTTGGCGTCCTGCTGCGATTCCTGCTCCTTCTGCTGGTTGGCCTCGGCCTGCTTGTGCTTGTGCTGGTTCTTCTTGCCCTTCTTCTTCTTCTGGTCCTTGCCCTTGGCAGGCGCCTCGGTCTCCTCATCCCGTGCGGCGGGGGTGGCGCCCGGGAAGTTGTAGAACTCGGCCAGATCGGGCTTCACGGGCACCTCGACGCCCTCGAGCTTGTGGTGGATCTCGCGCAGACGCTTGAGCTGCTGCTCCGAGATCTCCTTGAGCTTCTTCTCGTCCATCGGCTCGCCCTCCGCGGGCTCTTCAGCCTTGTCAGCGGCGGCTTCCGGCTGAGCCTCGGGCTCCACAGCTGCCTGCGGGATGGGCGGATTGCTCAGAACGTCGCGGAAACGGCGCACATGGGCGCGCACCTTGCGGGCGTCGTACTTGTCCAGCACCATGCGCAGCGTGGCGCCGTCCACCACGCTTTCGTACTCGGCGAGCTCCACGAAGTCGTTGAGCGGCTGCCAGACGTCATCCGCGGGGCTCTGGGCCTCCAGGTGGTAGCACGTGTAGCAGGCCAGCGCCGGGAACTCGGCGATGAGCTGGCGCAAAGACACTACCGTGTCGGCCGGGCCCACGCTCTCGAGGCGCACGGGCTTGCTGCCCTTGGTCGTGGGGGGCGCCACCAGCAGGCTGAAGGTCGGGTCCACCACCGCCTCTTGTTCCAGCTGCGGCTGCTGCGCCGACTCGAGGGTGTCGCTGCTGCCCATGGGGAGAGAAATCTTGCTGCTTGCGCTACCGGGCTCTGGATGCGATCTGGACCAAGTGCGTAGCAACGTGTGGTGCGAGCGCGAGGGCGGATAGGCTAGCGGACGGGATGTGGAGGGATATAGTAAGCCTATGATTAGCGGATACTTTGCTATCTACTTGGCAATTGTATGCCGTCGTGCTGGGCCGATAGCAAATTCGTTTGCGTGTCAAGCGCGATCGGATTGGACGGGTTGAAGTCGTGAGACTTGCAGTTTGTAAGCAACGAGTCTCGCGCACCGGAACGAGCTCATCGACCGCGGAAAGCCCTTTGCCCTCGCCATCGCCACCTGCGCTCGCGTCGCCAAGCACTCGAAGCCGTCATCGTCATAGCTAGCGACTTGCCTGATACTGGTCTTTAAGCCAAGCCGAGCCACAAGAGCATTGCGATCGCCCTGTTGCTGTTCTCCTGCTTTTGATGGATACCGTGGTGTGCGTACACCATTCGGCAATGCTCATCGGAGCACGTCGCCTCGCCTCGCTAGCGTCTCGCAGCAGCAGCAGACCTTCCTCGCTCTCGCGGCGCCCGTTCTTCCCGCTCGCCCGCCGCGCCATGAGCTCCGACGAGCGCGCCAAGGCCGACACCGCTGCCTCCTCGGGTGCTGCCGCCGCCGTGGGTGAGACAATCTTCGACAAGATCATCAACGGGCAGATCCCCGCCAAGATCGCGTACGAGGACGAGCAGTGCCTGGCCTTCCACGACGTGAACCCGCAGGCCCCCGTGCACATCCTTCTCATCCCCAAGAAGCGCGACGGCCTCACGCAGCTCGCGCACGCCGAGGAGCGCCACGAGGCCGTGCTGGGCCACCTGCTCTACGCCGCCAAGCTGGTCGCCAAGCAGCAGAAGCTAGACAAGGGCTTCCGCATCGTCATCAACGACGGCGAGGATGGCTGCCAGTCGGTCTTCCACCTGCACCTGCATATACTCGGAGGACGCAAGCTCGGCTGGCCTCCTGGATAAAGTGGGGAAGTGTCGGTCAACTGGCCTGCTTGCCTGTGTCTGCGGTGGAGAGGAGGTGAAGTAGCACAACAAGCAAGCACGAGCAAGGCTGTAAAGCGCACTGTCGCGTTATGTTCGTGGTAAAAATGCAAAAGCGAGATTGATTCGCTGTTTCTTGCTTTCTAATGGTTTGGTCTAGCCCCGGCCGCTGATCTCCTTGTGGAATTGGTCCAGGAACGTCTCCATGAACGCGTGACGCTCTTGGGCCAAACGCTTCCCGGCGTCCGTCTTCATCATGCCGCGGAGCTTCAGCAGTTTCTATAATTTCCAGAGTGGTTAGGCAATGGTCGGGAGTTGGCGAGACAGACAGCAACTTGTCGAAATACGCACCTCGTAGAAGTGGTTGATGGTCGTGTTGGGGCGGTTCGGGTCCATGTACTGCTCTTTAGTCATGTCGTCAATTGGGGGCACGTGGGGGTCGTACAGCGGCCGCAGTTTGTGCCCTCCGAACGTGAAGCAGCGCGCGATTCCGATGGCCCCAATGGCATCCTGCACGCCGCGAATGTTGTCAGCAACAAGTGTTATTCCTCATCATAAGCCACGTAACGTACCAGTCGGTCGGCGTCCTGGACACAGCCGTACTCGACGGAGTACGATCGCTGTAGATTTGAAACAAAAATCAGGATTAATAGCTGTGCACCTCGAGAGCAGTAGCAGAAATGCAGCCACATACCGCGCTGTTGCCTGCCAGCTCCTCCTTGAACCCCATACTATCGATGATGGTCATCACGCGTTGAATCTTGTCGTCGGGCACGCTCTCCGACTGCAGGAAAGCCACCGCTCGCTTCGTGGGCTTCTCCTTGTCGCTCTGGTACTTCCAGTCGTCGATGTCATGCAGCAGCGCCGCCAGGTCCACGATCTCCAGGTTGTCCTCGGGCACGCGCTGCAGCAAACCTTCCATCAGTGACAAAGAGGGGCTCCGAGGCTCAATCCAACGCGACACCCACCTCCTCCTTGGCCAGTGTCCTCGCCACCGTCCAGACGCGCTCAATGTGGCGCCAGTCGTGCGACGCGTCGTTGCTCTTGAGCTGCTGCTCCACGAACGCCGCCGTGCGCTTCACGAGTCCGGATGTCGCCATCTTTTCGTCTCACTGATCTGAGGTAAATTGCAAAGTGACGCAGAACCACCAGCACCGGCTTACGCGGTTTGAGTTTAGCGAGTTGCCGTTCTTGGCGCGAAAGGCTCTGATTGGTTCATTCACTTCAACTTTGACCTGCACTCCGCGGTGCGGCTGCAGTCTTGCAACGCTTTGGTCTCGATCTGGATGCGACGGCGCTCGGTCTGTAGTAACTCTTCGTAGCTCGCACTGCCAAAAATGCGTAATGAATGAGAGTTAGTCTTGGGGGCAAGAGCGCCGATGTGTTTTGCTGTTCCAACGCACGGTGAAGACTGAGCTGAAGGTGAAGGGAGAGATGCAGGTGCAGGCGGTGGCCCAGACCTTGCTGCTGCTTCAAAGGGGCAGTCAAGAAATACGGCTGCACGCGATTTCTCTTGGTCAATGCGCTCCTTGTTCCTTCGGGCTGCTGCCTGGTACGGTGGGCGTAAGAGGTCAGCTTGGTTTCCGTTAGGATGGAACAAAATGTACTCGTACCTGGTTCTCGAAGAAAAGCTTGCGAGCGTGGTCTGCTTCCGGATGCTTTTGCACTGATGAAGCTGTAGCTGGGATCAGCAGCTCGCTCACTGGCACGACGTTTCGGTGCCTTACAGCAAACTGCTCCAGGAGCATGGGTTGATGCGATGTTGTGACGCTCACTAGCTGCATCAAGTGGTGCTGAACAGCGTCACTGCTGAGCATCTCAGTCAAACTTGGCCGATGCTATACAATTCAAGGCCACGAAGACTACAGTGTTAGTCTACCGCACGGCTTCTTCTGAAGGATAAGGCGCACTGCGCACTCTTGGGTCCTTCTGCAGCAACTTGGCGACGAGAGCTCGGAACGGTGAAGAGTACCGACGCGAGATCGGTGCTGGGTCGCTGTGCAGAATGTGGCCAACGACTGCGCCAAGCGCCGAACCTGTGAATGGCGGTGAAAACGTGGCCAGTTCATAGAGCACACAGCCAAGGCTCCACACATCGCTTTTGCAGTCGTACAACCCGCCTTCGAGTAGCTCAGGCGCCCTAAAAACCAACACCAGCAATGAAAACAATTTTACACTGCAGGTATTGCAAAGATAATGTAGCTTACATGTAGTGTGGGGTCCCGGTGATGGTTTTGGCAGAGTCGAGGGGACTCTGCAGCATCTTCGAGACGCCCAAGTCGCTCAATTTTACGATTCCATCGCCGTCCAGCAGGATATTCTGGCGAAGACAGTCAAACAGTATCAGTTGATGAGATTGGTACGCCAACGTTTCCAGCCAAACGTCAAAGCCTGCAGTGACCTTGGGCTTGAGATCTCTACAAAACGGCCAAGTTGACAGCGCTGAGTTGGTAACTCGTGGAATACGTAGGTTCTCCTTTCGCGTACCGGTGCAGAATGTGATGACCGTGCAAGTGTTGAAGCGCCAACACGAGCTGTATGAAAATGCGCATGATGGCAGGCTCGCTCAGGAGCCCTCTACACCAACACGTTAGCCCGGAATTGACACCAAAAGGAGTAGTTGCCTTACGTGCTCTCCTGCTGCCACTGCAAGAACGCGTCCAGATCTCCACCGCTAGCGTACTCCATCACAAGCGCGAGCTGTGACTCGTCCTCAACCAGCTTGATGAACTGCACGATGTTTACATGGTGCAAGTGCATCAATAGCTCTGCCTCCTTTCTGGCTGTCTGCCTCGCATCAGCATCTTCACCATGAGGAACTTTCGCTGCAAAGAGCTTCCGATCCGAGGCCCGCCGGACGAGCACCACGCTGCCAAACTGTCCGCTGCCCAGCACCGTCAGAGTCTCGTACGCGCGGATGTCCAGCATGCTGTCGTGATGTCTTCAATTCAGCGTTTGACGTTCTTGTCAGCCGTTACGGTCGAGCCTAGAATGAAAGTTGCAGTTGAAAATGACCGCGCAGCGTGCCTGCCACGTTTGCTTCATTTGATCTTGGTTAGTGTACATGCATGTATCGTTGCTCTATTAGCTAGACGTTACTGGAAGTGCGGTGTGTGCCTCCGTTGCCTATCCAAGTCGCACTGCACGCAATGCTGTGCCGCAAAGCTGGTGGCAAAGAGAGGACTGCACCTGGCCGCTTGCTTACTCCCACTCGATGGTGGCAGGCGGCTTGGACGAGATGTCGTACACCACGCGGTTCACGCCGCGCACCTCGTTGATGATGCGGTTGGACATGCGGCCGAGCACCTCGTACGGCATGTGGTACCAGTCGGCCGTCATGTAGTCCGACGTGCTCACGGCACGAATGGCGACGACCTTTTCGTACGTGCGGCCGTCGCCCATGACGCCCACCGACTTGACGGGCAGCAGGACGCAGAAGGCCTGGCCCGTCGTCTTGTAGTGGCCGCTGTTGCGCAGCTCCTCGATGAAGATCGAGTCGGCGTGACGCAGGGTATCCAGAGCCTCAGGCGTGATCTCGCCGAGCACGCGGATGGCGAGGCCCGGGCCGGGGAACGGGTGGCGCCACACGCTGGGCTCGTCGATGCCGAGAGCCATGCCGAGCTCGCGCACCTCGTCCTTGAACAGCTCCCGCAGCGGCTCAATGAGCTTCAGGTGCATCTTCTCCGGCAGGCCGCCGACGTTGTGATGCGTCTTGATCGTGGCCGACGGGCCCTTGTACGAGACGCTCTCGATCACGTCCGGGTAGAGCGTGCCCTGCAGCAGGAAGTCCACGGGGTGTCCGATGCGGTCGGCCTCCTCCTGGAACAGGTCGATGAAGAGGTTGCCGATGGTTTTACGCTTGGCCTCCGGCTCGGTGACGCCCTTGAGCGCGGCCAGGAAGCGGTCCGACGCGTTGATGCACTTGAGGTTGATACCCAGCTTGGTCTGCAGGCGCTCGACGACCTCCACGGCCTCGTCCTTGCGGAGCAGGCCGTTGTCGATGAGCACGGCGTGGAAGCGGTCGCCCAGCGCGCGCTGCAGCAGCACGGCGGCCACGGACGAGTCGACGCCGCCGCTCACGGCGCCGATGACGTGTCCGTCTGGGCCCACCGTCTCGCGCACCTCCTCAATGAAGGCGTCGGCGATGCTGCGCATGTCCCAGTCCGTGGGCGACTGGCAGATGTTGACCACGAAGTTGCGCAGGATGTCCTTGCCGCGCGGGCTGTGGGTCACCTCCGGGTGGAACTGGATGCCGTAGAACTTGCGCGCCACGTTGACGATGGCGGCGTGCTCCGAGTTCTCCGTCACGGCGATGTCGACGAAGCCGTCGGGGCGCGCGTGCAGCTTGTCGCCGTGGCTCATCCACATCTGGAACTCGTCGGGCAGGCCGTCGAAGAGGCCGCCGCAGTCCATGCCGCTCTTGCGGGTCACCGTGGCCTTGCCGTACTCGCGGTGCTGCGAGGGCGCCACCTTGCCATTGAAGGTGAAGGCCAGCTCCTGCAGGCCGTAGCAGATGCCGAGCACCGGGATCTTTTGCTCCTCGATGAGCTTCCACACCTCGGGCGCCACGTGCGGCGCGCCCTCGTCGAAGACCGACTGCGGGCCGCCCGAGAGGATGATGCCCGTGAGCTGGTGCTGACGCAGCTCCTCGGCGCTCACCAGGCACGAGTAGAGCTCGCAGAACACGTGCAGCTCACGCACGCGGCGCGCGATCAGGTGGCTGTACTGCGAGCCGAAGTCCAGGATGGCCACCTGCTTGCGGTTGGTCACGGGGGAGGCGTCGGCCATGTTGATCGGTGTTGGAAGAGCTCGGCGTGTTCAGTTCTGTCGGAACCAGCAGTTTGTTGAGCCGCTGACGTACCGAGGGTCTCCAGCCAGCCAATCGATGTAGCCATCCATTAACCAATCACGACGCGGCATCCGAAACGACACGCCCGAGCCCTAGTTGATCCGAGGACGACGCTGCTTGCTGCAACGCGGCCAGCCCGAGCGACGAGATGCGCGGGTTCTGCAGCAGCACGAGCGTCTCCAGCTGCGCCGAGGGCAGCGCCGGCGCCACGTAGCCCAGCACGCCGCGGTCCGACAGAAAGTTGCGACTCAGCGCCAGCACGCGAAGCGGACTACCGCCCAGTAGAGCCCTGGCCAAAGCGGGGCAGGCGGCGTCTGCAATATGGTTCCCGCTCAGGTCGAGCTTCCACAGCGCGCGGTTGTAGGCCAGCGCCTCGAATAGAGCGGCGGCGCCAGCGCTCCCCACGTTGCAGCGCTCCAGCACCAGCTGCTGCAGACAGCTTGGGCTCTGGGCCAGTGCGCAAGCGAGTGACACGACGGACGCCGGAGCCAGCGGCACGTTAGCCAGCACCACGGACACGAGAGCGAGACCGGTGCTGCGGCGACTGCGCTGCAACACAGTGGCTAGTAGCGACGCGTGGGCGGGACGCAGCGGCGCGTTGCACAGAATGAGCGACTGCACGGGACACCCGGAGCTGGAGCAGACGTCGAGCGCTTCCACGACTTGCTCGTTGAGGTTGAGGCACAAGTTGTTGATTGATGTCGGGTTGGAGCTGGACAAACCTCCACCAGCGTCGACGATCACGCTGGTCGAGAGAGCTATCAGTTGGCGCAGCTGGGGGCCCTTGAACACCGTTCCGCCGCTGGATGGGAAGAGCAATGGCATGAGTGAAATTGAGACCCTTCTGCAACGATAGCTCTGGTAGGATACTCTTTCCTACCTGTAGGAGAGCCGGCATATCCCGGTTTGACGCACGCGGTTGAGCAGCGTGAAGAACAGTATGGACGGAATCTCGGCGCGCTGATCACACGATGGACGCGGTGGTTGTTAGTTCACGCTATCGACGCATTGGCATGAACGCTGCAGCTTACCTCCTCAAGCGAAAGTGGTTTGTCAAACTTGCCCCCGGAAGCCGTACCTGGCTTGCGCTGGCTGCTCACGGGGGTCGATTCTCGCGAGCCGATCAAAGATGAACTACGCACACGAAGCACACTCTTTTCAAGCAGGGCTACCGCCTCCCACTGGCGAAAGCAGCGCTCCAGTGGTTTTGTTGATGCTGCAGCCAGCAACCTTGCCTGGGCTGCCTTTTTGGCAACGACACAGCGAGCTTGACGCTGAGCGCGGTGACGTCGGAATGCTCGTTGCACCAGACACACTGCCTCGTGCTGCTCTCGCCGAGTCTCCCGCGTTGCATCCTGCCAGACGTGCAGCAAACGACGCACTCTTTGGAGCTCTAACTTCCTCGCAGCTTTCTCGCCGCGTTGGTTAGCAACCGAGTACCTGTCGAGCGTGCTGAGATAACGTCGACGCATCAACCAGCATCGTAGCCGGCGTTGGATTGTGGTCGCTGCTGCGTGTCGGTGGGCTTTCTTGGCGCAACATGCTTGACGGAGTTCTCGGAAGAAGCTTCTAGCAAGTGTGTAAAAGGACTGCTGCAGTCTGCCCAGCAATCGTCGCTGACCCGCACGCTTGCTGAGTACACGAACCATCCGAGCGCGCTTTTGCCGCTGTCTCCACCATCGCTGCAGCTGAACAACTGCAGTGTCACGCTGGCTAATATATCGAGACAGCGCTAGCAGACACGCCCACAGCTTGATGTCTGGGGGTTGCCCCGTTAGCCCACTGCCGAATGCTACGTTCCCATTGACCAGCACCTCAGCTGTTCGCCGTTGGTGAAGCCTGCGACGACAACGGAAACCCCGAAAGAGGCCTTGTACACGAAGTACCGCACCCTGTCTTCTTCTGTGGTAAGCTTGGACGTGCTCGCGCAGGAGATCAAACCCAGTCTGCAGAAGCTGAGCTTCGCGCGTACACGTAAGCTTCGCTAAGACATTGAGAGCTCGACGTCGACGTGCTCGGAGTCGTTTAGCCTGTTGCCGAGCAAGGACGCCCCGCACCTGCTTCTGGATGGTCACAGCTGCGCCACGTTTGCGCAGACGACGCACCAGCGCATGGTTTGCCAGCGCACGCCAAGAGCTCAACAACATTTGCTGCCTGCGGCCCCAGAGCAACCGATTCATTGTGGCTGTTGCTGCCTGATGGCGTCGTAGCTCAACATGATACTGGCGGACGGCAAGCCTTGAGCGGTAGCGCCGCTGAATGAGCCGAGAAGCTCGGTCGCGTTCACTTCGAGCTTCGACAGACACGCTATGCCAGGCTTGAAACACGCGCGAGGTTAACGAAGTTGAGCGCCGCGCAAGACACTGCTGTAGGATACGGTTTTGCTGCTGACGCAGCAGCAACAATTGGAAGCAGAGCTTGCGACTTCTCCAAGCGCGCACCTGGCGCTGGATTCGGATGACTGCATCAAGGCGTTCCTGCATTTGAGCTGAAGCGAAACCCCGCCACCGACGGAAGACTCCAAGTTGGCCCAACTCAGCACGACGACCCACAAACCGTGCTAACAGCGCCTCGCGCTCGATTTTTCGTGCTCGAAGAGCTCGAAGTGTACGCTTTGTGCGCTTGATGGGGAGCAGTGATTGAATTTTTCTTGCGGCTGCATTCAGACACAGCTCGATGAGTCGGTCGTCGTGCTTGCCCATGACTGAATTCGCCCGAGCTTCCCTCTCTCGCTGCTTCTCGCGCAAGAATGCAAGTTCGTGACGGGCTCGAAATCCCCTCCAAGCGCATTGAATTCGCAATGCCATCGCGTTACGATGCTGTTCGAGAACGTAAGCAACGCCAAGACGCCACCGTACCAACCTCCAACGCCGCCGAAGCAGCGCTTGCAAACGCGCTGCACTCCTCTGCTCCAAGGCGAAATGTGCTCGCCATGAAGCACTGCACAACTCCAGTAAAAAGCGTTCGTGGCGGGCGGCGTAGTATGCATCACGAGGTAGCAGCAGAAGCGCTTCAGCGAGAACCCTCTCCGCACCCAGATCGTCTCCGGTACGCAGAAGACTAACGCCTTCCAGCAGCAGTTTTACTCCAGGCAAACCTCCAGATGTCGGCGTTGTCCTCCTTCGGGCTTCTCGAATAGCTGAAAGAACAAGCAGTGGTGCATTCGCTGGGCCTGCCAGTCTCTGGGCGAGATCCAACCACGTTTGCACGTCTCGACACCACAGTAACGTGCGCTGCTCCTCATTTTTCCGCGACGTCGTGAACAATTTGTGAGCTGTCTTCTCGGACAGTAACACAGGTGGAAGTGCAACCAAAGCTTTGTAAGCCTGGGTATACGTTTCCCGCTCTAGCGGACGCATTCCTGGAACATGTGCGAGCTCCAACGCTGCTAGTAGACTGAACTGGTAGGCTGCGAGACGATACGGGAACGAAGACGACGGTCCTTGGCCCTCGGCTATATACTGGAAGTATTGGGCACTTTCACGATGACGCCCGAGCGCCGACGCAGTGAGAGCAGACAAGAAAATGGCCTCGTTGAGACGGGGAGACGTTGGGTATCCTTCTACAAGCAGTGTACACACGGCGAGTGCACCCCGATACGAGCCAAATTCGATGTAGAGTCTCGCCAGCGGCAGCAACAGTTCAGGGCTTGATTTGCTGTTTGGATACTCCATCGCGATCAGGAACGTGCTATAGGCTTCCTGGAGGAGCAGGCTGTGCAGCGGTTTGCCATTGGCATTCGAGCTTTCGGTTCGTTTGGACTGCGTTGCCGATGAGACATCAATGATGGCAGGCATGTGCAGCACCCTCACATGGGCTTCCCAGAGCTGGAACTGGGTGAGGGCGAGTTCAGTCCAAAGCTTCTCCGAATCCCCCTCTTGCTGCCACCACAAACCAGTTAGCACGCAAACACGCCTTCAATGCACGAGCTGCTACCAGCCTACCTCGATAATTTGTTCCAGCGCATTCACAGCCTGCTGATATAACCCGCGATGCCGATCCTCCAGTGCTTGAGTGTACGCAGCCGTGGACTCATCGCTCAAAACTGGCAAGCTTTCCTTGTGTTGATCCAACGCTCCCATGGCTGTATTCTTCGTGACGGCCTGTTTCATTCTTCGCGGACCAGATCTTCTATTGCCATCTCACTTGTCGTGAGCAGAATGGCAAACGGAAAGTGATGAAGGAGTTGCCTATAATTACGAGCTCCATGCAAATAGAACTTATCTCTGCGTTTGACCAGCTTCCACAGAGGCATCAGAACGGAAATCGTCGGCATCTTGGTTGCTGTCTCTCTGGCGTGATACGTAAAGGTTGTCGAGTTCGCACACGATGCGGATACTCTGGCTGCGAACTTCCAATATTTCAAGCCCCAAGACGTGCGCTTTGACGAGCTTTGCCATCTCCAGGAACGGAAGCATTGCTTCGGCGCGGCGAGCAGATGTCCCGCGAGGGAGTTTTCGACTTTGATCGTCAAATTCCCATTGCTGCTCCGTCTTGTTCGCTTCCCGCTCCAGTGAACAAAAGATGCTTCGGCAGGGTCGATCCTTGAAATGCTCTGCGTGCGTGGGCTGCAAGAACTCCTCCAATCGCTCCACCCACGAAGCCACAAACAACGGGTCTTCGACGAAATCGAGCTTGTTAGTATGACCAAAAGCGTTTTTGATGAGATCTGCAAGCTTGGGAAACTGGAGCTCAAGATTCAAATCCTTCGTGGTCCTCGAAAAGAAAAGTAGCTTCTTCCAGCCCGCGTCTGCCCAGCGCAACGGGCTCAGCAACACTTCGAGAGCCTTCACGCACGGCTCATTCAGTGTCGACGATATCGTAACAGAGCCCTTTACTAAATCACCAAGCGAGCCTGTACGTGAAATGATGACCCAGTGAGTGTTAGTGATTGTGCAACTCAAACAAGGTTGGGCTGTCCAATTCTAACCCGCATCCTTACCAATTCCAAGCTGGCGCATCATCTCGAACAGCCTTGCAGGTGGGTAGTTTTCGTACGTCGATACAAATTTCTCGAAGGAAATGGTCGAGGAGCCTCCAAAAAGCTCAGTAAGGGTTCCTTCCAGTAAAGCTTCTTTTCCGAGAGCCTGCTGAAAGGTGTTAAATTCGGGCGAGCTCCACTCACCACTGCGGTCGGCATCAAAAGCTTCAAAAATGAGCCTCATCCCTCGCTCTCGGTTTTGTCTTTTTCCGAGACTGTGGAGAAGTTTCGCCGTTTCCTGTGAGGCCTGCACGATGTCTGCCAAAGACTGATCCAGTTCCCCCAAGATGTAAAAACTACGGATTCCAGCTGCAAAAGATGTTCCCGAGCATTCCTGTGAAATAAATTGTAAACATGAGGAAAGTCTTTGTTAGAAGACCGCGTCAGAAGTATCAGCGAACGGTATCTGTAATCGCACCTCCACACTCAAGATAAAGTCCTCGCAAAAGGTGATACACACACGAAGGTATTTGCCGAGGCCAGGTTGAACGCTCCCATCATTTCGTACCGCGGAGTGTACAGTCACTAAACGTTACCACCGTGAGCTCAAATGTTGACATCGCAGAGTGTTCGTGAAACAATTAACATCACCTGAGCATGCTGACCACAGCGAGGCAAACGATGTCCACACCTGATCTTGTTGCAGCGATTGCTCCACTGACGATGCCAAGTCGATGCCTTCCTCATCTAGTTGAGACACAGTGCAGACGCAATTCACTGGCAATGTACAAAACAGCACGCATGAACTGTAAGCTAAACTTACCCGTGATGTCTGGATTCAACAAGAAATTGGCGATAAGGCACATCGTGTCCGTATCAACATCTTCTGGTTCATCGCCGTCCGTGTTACTCGGTGGATGAATACCGAGTCGCAACCTGATATTATTCCCAAGCGGAGCTCCAACGCGCTTTGTAGCTGAGCTGCTTGGTGTCGCTTGATCTTTTGAGTCGCTTTCACCGACACGAATACTAGCATTCCACTGGAGCTCGCCATCGTCAGTATCGGGTTTCAGTGCAATATTCTGCAAGCTCTCAAGTAACCGGTCCTTAGCCACAGTAGTCCGCCGACGAGCACTTGGCCCCAGCGTCTTAGATGCTCTTTCAACAAAAGCTACAAGTGCAGCACTCATCCGTTCCTCAAGGATTTTCACAGCGTCCACGACGTAATTCCCAACGACTTCCCACAGTGCCTCGGGCTTCTCTTGTCGTTGATGCCGCGCCCACGTTTTCATAACACGCAGGATATCACCACAGCGTACCAGCCCAAACTGGTCCCTCGCCAGATCTCTGATGAGCTCTTCAGCCTACAGAGCAACAAACGGTAAGTGTGATTTTGGATTCCTGGGTACTGTATACCTAACACCAACCTCAGTGCGTGAGAGGGACATCCCGCCGTCCGAAACAACACGGACCAGCCGTTGCAGGGTGCGTGCATCTACGTGTTTCTTGACTTCGATAGCAGAAAGCGTACGCATCGACTGGTATCCCTGGTCTACCCCCTTGACTGGAGTTGGGCACAAAATACTCTGTAGCTTACGTGAAAAGCTCTCTGCGGTTAGTACCGGTTCGCCCACGGGTACTCGCTGGCCCTCGATACCTTTGATGGGGCTACTGCTGAGTGGAACTGCTGTTATTGCTCTTCCTTTCTCTTCTGTTAGGAAAATACAGCAATTTTCATAGTACAAGTCTCAATAGAGGTGAAAACGAGTAGTGAACCAACTCTCCATGAATGTGCGCTACCTGTCGTTGCCAACCGAGCGGCCTGGTAGTCGAGATATGCCATGTGCCGCATGAGCTTTCCCTGCTGTATCAGCAGCTCATCCGATGATGTCGCTGCACCCTACAAAACGCTCAAGATCCACGATGTCAATGTCAAACTGGAGCTAGTTGAACGGCGGGTGCAGATTCGAGCACGTACCGCTTCCAAGTCGCTCATGAAGAAAAGGATCTCAGGGTCTGCTAGCGCTTTGTTAACGACGGTTTGCCGCAAGACCTCGTTCTCATCACCAAATAGACCTGTACGAACCCCCACACTCCTCTGTAAGTCACACAATCTACACATACATCCCAGTTCTGCCGCGTACGTCGGATCAGCGGTCGCATTGTGGACTCTTGCAAGACGTCTGCCCCCGGGGCGAACATCTTGACCCCCCTTGCCGCCGCCGACACGACCATTGCGAGCTCGCACTTGTTGAGCGTCTTGAGTCCTCCGTTATCCAGCAAGGACAGCACAACTGGAGCCGCAACCACACCACAGTAGATGTTAGACATTAGGCCCGTCTGATGGAACTAGAGCCGCTGCGCCGTCGCCTCACACTCGAGTTTCTGTGGTTTCTTGGCGTCCACCAGCAGCGCCAGGCCGCTGAAGAAGTCCACGACCGCCAGTCTACCCGCCCTGCGTACGTCCAGCACCTCGAACATGGCCAGAAGCTGCAGCTTGTCCTTATCCGCGCAGAGCGGCGCCACGACGGCCTGAAAAACTGCGAACGGCAGGAAGTACTGGAACGCCGGGTCTGCGCGGCGACGGTGCGCCTCCTGCTGGAAGCGCAGATGCAGCTGCTCCAGCTCCGCCCATGACTGCGGCACCAGCGGCCGCAGCTTCCAGCGCACGCCGGCCTCGGCCCCCTTGCTCTGGCTCACCCCCATCCGAGCCGACTTCAACTTGGCCCCAATTTTGGCCAGTAGGATTGCAGTTCCACTTGGCGGTGGATTTTCCGTGCCAAAAGTGGATTGGCACACGTTGCAGCAGGAAGTGGAAGACACTCGAGGAAGCGCCGCCGACGATGGAGAACCGCTTCATCCCACAGGCGATCGAGATCGTGACGAAGGCCATCAATGAGGACAACGCCAAGAACTACCAGGAGGCCTTCTGCCTGTACAAGAAGGCGCTGGAGCACTTCATGGTCGGCGTCAAATGTGCGTTTCACGTTACTGGAGAAGGAAGGGGGCTTTCTGTCGCTTGGACTGACTGGTGTTGTGCTGTGCAGACGAGAAGAACCCGACATCCAAGGACATCATCATGAAGCGCGTGGAGGGATACATGACGCGCGCCGAGCAGCTGCGGGGCATGCTGGAGAAGGAGAACGCGCCCAAGGCCGTTGCGGCCGCGGTGGACATGGACAAGTGGGGATCTTCGCTGTGATTAATAGTGGAGTTGCTATTAGACTGAGTATAGGGCTAACTTGGTTGTGTGGGATTTTTGCAGAGGCGAGAAGGAGGACGAGGATGAGACGGACGCAGAAACAGCCAAGCTGCGCGGCTCGCTGGCCTGTGAGTCACACGCTTCGTGAGCCTTTTCCTGCGCATTGGATGGCCGACTGACAGTGTATTGGACGCTTGTTGCACAGCGGCGGTTGTGACGGAAAAGCCGAATGTCAAGTGGGACGACGTGGCTGGGTTGGACGCCGCCAAGGAGGCGCTGAAGGAGGCGGTGATCTTGCCTGCACGGTTCCCGCAGCTCTTCACGGGGAAGCGGCGTCCTTGGAAGGGCATTCTGCTGTACGGGGTACGACTTTATGAGCTGTTTTAGAGGGTTTATCAAGGTGTTGTGGGTTTTAATCTGCTTGGTGCTGCTTTGTACGCAGCCGCCGGGTACGGGTAAGTCCTACCTCGCCCAAGCCGTCGCGACGGAGGCAGACGCCACGTTCTTCGCCGTTTCTTCCTCGAGTTTGGTGTCCAAGTGGCAGGGCGAGAGCGAAAAGTACGGCGCGTGGAGCAGAACATTTTCTGTGGCAAAACTTGGGACGTTCTGTTACTTATCTGCTGCAATTGGATTTGTTTACTAGGCTGGTGAAGAACCTCTTCGAGATGGCTCGTGAAAAGAAGCCCGCTATTATCTTCATAGACGAAATCGACTCGCTATGCTCGAGTAGATCCGAGGGTGAGAGCGACTCAACGCGCCGAATCAAGAACGAATTCCTCGTGCAAATGCAAGGCATGGGCAACAACCACGATGGTGTTTTGGTGCTCGGAGCTACGAACGTGCCATGGGAGCTTGACCCGGCAATGCGACGACGGTAAGTGCGCTCTCGATATTGCAAAAGTGGAACAGGTGTAAATGTCTGACGCCGTGTGCCGCCTCTAGCTTTGAAAAACGCATCTACATCCCTCTCCCTGAGATGGAAGCGCGGAAGGTGATGCTGGGGATCCACCTAGGCGATACACCAAACGAGCTAAGCGACGGAAACTTTACATCGATCGCTGAGAAAACGGAGGGGTAACAGAGGGTTTTGCAAGGACTCTTCTCAAAGTCATCTATCTGACCTCGATTTACTCTTTTTGCTTCCTTAGGTGCTCTGGTTCAGATATCTCGGTGCTCGTCCGAGATGCGCTGATGGAGCCGCTCCGAAAGTGCCAACAAGCTCAATTCTTTACTCCGGTAAGTTGGTTACCGGCGGTGAAGAAAGCAATGCCTCGATTCTGATAGCATCTTTTGCTTTTGAAGTGCGATGACAAGGCGCACCCTGTTCGGAATGGTCCGTTCTTGACGCCCTGTGAAGATGACCCACCATGCGCTTACTGCCACATGAAGCTCTCCACTTGCCGGCCCAAGTGCCCAGACTGCAAAGCTCCGTGCAGGCGATGCGGTGCGCTGCGCATGCGTCTGTACGATTTGCCTGAGCGTGGTTTCTCGGACGAAAAGCTGCGACCGCCGATGATCTCAATGGTAAGAGGCTTTGCCTCGATGATTCTCAGCTTTGCCTTGGCCAGATACACTAACTAACGTTGTTTTCCCTTCAGACTGATTTCACACGCGTGCTGGAGCATTCGACAGCGACCGTTGCTTCCGATGAGCTCAGCCGCTTCGTGAAATGGACGCAGGAGTTTGGGCAGGAAGGCTAGAGCAACGCATAGACACAGATGACTCCGTATTCATCTCCTAAACTGTGTCGATATACTTACTACCTTCGTTGCTTGCTTATTTCTGTGGCTCGGACATTGTCTTGATGAGACCTTCCAACTCGTCGGAGGAGAAGTGGTGTGCATCGTTGCAGAAATGGCACGTGAGCTCCACGCCAGCGTCACCTACGTCCGCAGCTATCTGCTTGAGATCAGTGGCTCCCATGTCCTTCAGACGCTGTGCGTAGTTGTCTTTCGAGCAGCGGCAGTAGTAATCCAGCGGCACCCGCTTGCAGTTCTTGTCCGAGATATCAGCGCCCGGAATCAGCTCGTTCAGATACTCCAACAGATCCGTGTTCTTTTTCAGCTCGGTGGCCAGGAATGGGAGCTTATCGAAGGCCAGCTCCTCCAGCTCGTAGTGGCGCTCGTGCGCCTCGGTCGGAGGCATTTTCTGGACGATGAGGCCGCAGCTGCGCGTGTGGTCGTCGGCGGCTTCGCTGTCAATGCGGACGATGGTGGGGACTTGCTCCGACACGTCGTAAAAGCGCTGCCAGTCCAACTCGGGCACGCCAGAGGCCTCAATCGACGTGTTGTACGGCTTCGCAGCGCCGTACAAGACCTTGGACACGTGCATGTATCCTCCGGTTTCCGGCGCCCCAGCGAGAGACTCGTCCACGTAGACGGCCTTGCCTCGCACCTCCCCGACGGCCATCGCCTCCACGTAGAGCTCCTGGATGTTGGGCGTCTTGACCATCATCTTGACGCGCTCCTCGCCCTTGAAGAAGGAGCTGAGCATGGCCGTGCCGGCCATGTACTCGCCCCAGAGCTTGGTCCCCTCCGAGGCCAGCGGCAGCCGCCACCGCCGCGCCACTTCCTCCACGGCTGTGCGCGCCATCACGCCGGACACGCGCAGGTTGCCCACGTGGCAGCGCACCACCACGTCGCGAAGAGGCCGCTTCCACATCAATGCCCCAGTTGTCAACTGCCAGCCGCTGGTCAATCGTCCAAGAGTATACAAATCGGTATACTTTACATACTAAGTACGTCGATACACAGAATGATGGTCAGCAAGTTGCCTTTTTCCGCTGCTGCACCAGCTGCCGCGCGATGTCCTGGCAGCGTACGCGATCCCTCTCTTGCAGTTGAAGCACCTTGCACTGCTTCCGGTAGCCCGACGAGTTGCCTTCGCCCGCGGTGCTCAGTCTCCGGGTCGACTGCTCGCGCTCGGCTGATGATTTCGCCCTTGACTGTGGCTTTGGGAACAGCGAGGCCACGTCGACCCTCCCGCCGCCGCCTGCATCTCCATCCGATGGAGGACCTTGTGCTCTCGCTATCTTCTCGCAAGCGCGAATCTGCTCCCACATGTTGGGGAGTGCCACGACGTTGCTAAAGCTGTTCACTTCCGCGTGCTTGTCGCCCTGGACCGGCACGTGAGCGATCGCCCGGCACCCGCGCATCGAAATCTCGTCGGCGCTGAAAATCCGCGCACTGCAGCACGAGTACTTGGCAGCCGGGCCGTGATCGACGATGGAGCCCGGGTGATACGCGCATTCTCGCAGTTCTAACAAACTGCATCGCTGCTTGCAGACGCTGCAGTAGAAGTTCTTGGTGGAGCCCCAGATGTACCAGTATGCCGCGCTCCAAGATATGCTCTTGTCAGCGGCCATATCTTTCAGGAACATCTCCGTCTGCCATCCCGTTTTCGCTTGGTGCTTGCCAACAAGCTCGCCGTGTACACCGATCTGGCGCTTGCCCTTCAGGCAGCCCACGCAATCTCTATCGGCCCCAATAAAGAGCAGCTCGCAGTGCGTACACAGCTCAAGCTGCCGCCCGTCTTCCTGCAGTATCTTCACCAGTGTCTCCACTTTCTTCCGGCGTAACTTGGACAGGATCTTGTCCTTGGGGTCGTGTAGCGTCTGAAGCTGCTCGGGCGTGCAGTTGCTGGCGATCTTGGCGATGGTGGCGTCCGAGAGGCAGCCGAAGTCCACGCGCAGCATCATAAAGTCCTGCACGCGGCCCGAGATGAAGGCTACGCACTCCTCGACGAGCTCCTCCATCTGCAGGAACTCGGACGAGACGAGGATGGACGCGATGTTCTCAAGCGTGATGCGCGGCCGCCACTCGTGGTCGCGCTGGTGCATGTACTCCATGAGCAGCTCGAAGATCTCCACGTCGCAGTGCACCGAGATGTCGATCTCGTCGTGCTCGTTGGCCTCGTTCAGGTACGCCTGGAAGTACTTCATCTTGGCCAGCAGCAGGTCGCGCTGGCACTGGAACTCCTTGCTGCTCTTGCGGTACTCGTCGAACACGTGGATCACCACACTGCGCGACGACGACGTCGCGGTTCCTGGCGCATCGGTGGCAGCGGGTGACAGCAGCTTGCCAGTCGACTTCATCAGCAGCAGGAGCAGCAGGAAATGGCCCGCCTCGCGTCGTTTCGCGGCACATGGCTTCAGTTGAAGGATCATCACTCTCAAATCACTTTGTTTTTGTATGGGCCCGTTTTCTTTGCTTTCTGTGGCCCACATATACTCGTGTGCATCACACCAATTTTTTATTGGCGGCAGTACCGCGGCTTCGAGAAGGGGCCTAGTTCCTAAGAAAGAAGCCGTCGGCCAGCCACAGCAGCAGGCAGCGCCCGATCCCCACAGAGAAAGCAGACCCCCCTCTTGCAGCATGTCGTTCCCCGCAGGAAAGGCGCCGGAGCGCAAGAACTTCTTCAAGAAGGGCATCGACTCGGATGAGTCGCGCCGCAGCCGCATGGAGACCACGGTGCAGATCCGCAAGACCATCAAGGAGGACCGCATGAACCAGCGCCGCCGCATGGTACGGGGCCATTTTACAGCAAAGAGATAGACGTCTAGACTAGCAGTACAGAGGATCTAGCCCGGGGCCTGCAGTCCGCAGAGAAGCGAGGCCTGCAGGTGCCTGGTATCTTCGTTGGGAAAGAAAGACTTACAGTTGGCCTGTTTCAATGTAGGCGCCGGTGGAGACTGGAGCCTCGGCGTCGCCTGCCATGGGCGACGCTGCCGGGGAGATGTCGCTGATTCAGCGGGTACGTAGATACCGAGAGTTGTGTGTCCGAGACGACGCGCTCACTGACTTGTGCCGCTGCTGTAGCTGTCGGAGCTCCCGCAGATGGTGTCGGGCGTCCAGTCGAGCGACGCGGCCGTGCAGCTCGAGGCTGTGACCAAGTTCCGCAAGCTGCTGTCGATCGGTGCGTGATAGTTAGAGCCTGCACGGAGGGGAAAGGTGTGTACTGAAGTACTGGTTTCTGTATTGCAGAGCGCAACCCGCCGATCAAGGAGGTGATCGAAACGGGCGTTGTCCCCACTTTCGTGCAGTTCCTTCAGCGCGAGGACTTCCCCACGCTGCAGTTCGAGGCCGCCTGGGCTCTGACCAACATTGCGTCGGGCACCTCGGCGGATACCGAGGTGGTGATCAACCACGGCGCGGTGCCGATCTTCTGCCAGCTGCTGCTGTCCACCAACGACGACGTGCGCGAGCAGGCCGTGTGGGCTCTTGGCAACATTGCCGGCGACTCGATCGAGTGCCGTGACATGGTTCTGCGTTGCGGCGCCCTGCGTCCGCTCATGCAGCAGCTGACGGAGAACTCGAAGCCGACGATGCTGCGTAACGCCACGTGGACGCTGTCGAACTTTTGCCGTGGCAAGCCGCAACCGCAGTTCGATCTCGTTGCGCCTGCGCTTCCGACGCTCGGCCAGCTCATCTACACGCACGACGAGGAAGTGCTGACGGACGCGTGCTGGGCATTGTCGTACCTGTCGGACGGATCCAACGAGAAGATCCAGGCGGTGATTGAGGCGGGCGTGTGCCGGCGAATTGTGGAGCTGCTCATGCACCACTCCCCTTCTGTGCAGACGCCTGCGCTGCGTACGGTCGGCAACATCGTGACGGGCGACGATCTGCAGACGCAGGTCATTATCAACCTGAACGCGCTGCCCTGTCTGCGCGCGCTCCTGGAGAGCCCCAAGAAGGGCATCCGAAAGGAGGCGTGCTGGACGCTCTCCAACATCACGGCTGGCAACATGGAGCAGATCCAGTTCATTATTGAAGCCGACATCTTCCCGTCCCTGATCAGCTTCCTGTCCACCGCGGAGTTTGACATCCGTAAGGAGGCGGCGTGGGCTGTGTCGAACGCTACTTCCGGCGGTTCAGCGGAGCAGATCATGCACCTCGTCAGCCTTGGTAAGCGTCTCTATGGTTGTTTTGATGCTTTGTGCCTGTTACTGACGTGCATTGTTTTCGCTTGTAGGATGCATCAAGCCGCTGTGCGACCTGCTCGAGGTGAAGGACGCCAAGGTTGTGATTGTGGCTCTGGAGGGCCTCGAGAACATCCTGCGTATGGGCGAGCAGCAGAAGACCGGCGACGTCAACGAAATTGCAACGATGATCGACGAGGCGGACGGCGTCAACAAGATCCAGGCGCTGCAGTACCACGCCAACGAAGGTGCGTTCAGTGTGAATCTGCTTGTGCTAGATGATTTGTTGTTCTCACGAGAGAATGTTATTTGCTTTCTTTTCGACGACAGACATTTACATGAAGTCCATGAAGATCGTGGAAGCATACTTCAACGGCGAGGAGGACGCGGAGGACAGCCTCGCGCCCGACACGGACGCCAACGCACAGCAGTTCCAGTTCGGCACATCGTCCAACGAGCCCACCATGTTCCAGTTTGGTCAGAACTGATTGCACCAGGAGCGGGCCAAGCCACAAGGTAGAGAGAAACGGAAGGCGGAGTCGATTGGAGCGAGCGAGAACAGAGAAGTCTATGGAGCAGTCCAGGGAGATAGTACTCGTGCGAAATGTATTTCCCTGTTTGCTTTTTTTTTTTCTCGTCAGTCTACTTCTGCCTGGCGCCTGCAGGTATGTCTTCTGCATGACCAGCCAGCTCGACCGAGCCAAATTCATCGTGGCAGCAACTGTTCTCTTCGTCGGCAACAAAACGAATGAAGCCACTTCAACCTGTGGGCCTTTTAAAACTGGGCAAAAATGCCTACTTTGACTCAGAGTAGGCATTTTCATGGCAACCAGAATAGGCTCTAAATGTATGGGAAAACCGGCTGAAGCTAAAATAGGCACTCCAGCAGCATTAAAAAATGTCAACTACCGGGAGGCTATCTCCATTTTCCTTGGCAATAGCGACCGCAATACACTCTCGAATTTGAACTGTAGTAGCGGGCCAGCGTTGTGTGGGCGTTGCATTGGGCCTTCATGGCGACAGAGAAGCCCCCAATAGTCTGAAAGACTGGCATGAAAGCCCAACTACAACCACGCAATGCAGTCGAGTGCGGTAATGGCAGCAGGCACTAGCAAATAATTGCAGTCAGCCACGGTGCTGCGACTCGTAGAGCTGTGGTGTTGAAGCTGTAGGATGGCTCGTGGCTCAGCAGACACGAGCGCAGCGCTGGCGCGCCTTCGCCGACCCAAGCTGCTACAGGTAGAGAACATCTGCAGAATGGTCGAGTAGAGCGCCGGAGAACCCGACTCGATTATACGAGAGCTGCCAGGTTAGCTGACAACCGGTAGCGACCTTTCGCGACCTTTCGCTCGTCACTCCGTTTGTATGTTTACAAAATGGAAAACACCTTCGCTCCACTATGCTATCGGGCCGGCTCGGCCAGGCACTGGCGAGGCGAGCGAGACCACCTGTATAGTAGATCCTAGTACAACTCGGCTATTGTGTTTTATGAAACTCATTCTTGTGAAATACGAAGCCGTTCGTCGCCAACCTGCTCTCGTCAGACCTCGTGGCCATGCTGTCCAACTACGTGAGCGCTGTCGTTCATCTCGTTCCAGGCCAAGAGATTTATGAGCACCCAGAACTGCCGCGGTGAGAGCATGTTGGTATGCTCTTTAGGTGCGTTGCCTTCGTCATTGATACCGGGACAAGTGTGAGACAGAGCTCGCTGTAGCGCGGCGAGCTCTGTCTCACACTTGTCCCGGTATCAATGACGAAGGCAACGCGGCGACGAAGACTTCGCCTGGCCTCCAAGTATTCGCTGGGAATGAGCTTTGCCTCCTGAAGCATTTCAGTGCTGTTCAAAAGCTAATCTATGCGAGGAGGCTTTTTTGCTCCTTTCAGGTAGGCATTTTTGAAACTCAGGAATAGGTATATCGGCTTTTCCCTTGACACTATGCCCACTTTGAAGGACTGGTGTGTGGCACACTATTCGTGTCGGGGCTTGCGTCAAAACAATATTTTTTCGCACCTCGGAACTAGTTCGCGGCAGGGTGAGACTGCAAAACTGCATCGCTGTAGGTCGCGGAGGCAGCCCCAGCAGCGCCATGCTCAGCCGTTGCCGGAGCTGTTGGAGTGGTGACGTGCTCTGCTTGTAAGAGTCGAATCCGCTGAGCCAGTGTGTCCATCTTGAGTTGCAGCTTTGCCAATTCCTCAAACAGCTTCTCTGGTGTGGATCGAAGGACGTTGCAAGGCTCAGCCTGGCGCCACTTCCGCCAGAAGATCTGCGCGTATTTCCTCACTAAAAGCCCAAAAAAACAAAACATTCACATGTCAAACTCCATCCGCCCAGCTTAGGAAACATTCAATCAGCTATGCTTTACCTATTGCTCCACCAGTGAGGAAAATAACATCTTCCTCACTGTGATCGAAGGCGTTCACGGAGAAACACGCCGTGCCTGAAAAAGAATCACAGATAGGACCATTGTTAGCATGTTTAACCAAAAACAAATGTGATCACAAAGCGTACCAAACTGCAGGATGGAGTTGTCGTAGATTCCGAGCTTCCGGTGCATGTTGCCCGTTGTAGTGCGGCGAAATCGCACCTGTACGCCCCCGTCGACGAGCACTTGAATCACGTTACGCGACGCCACTGAGTTAGCTAAGCCTTTGTCTAAATAGACGCGAACTAGACAACCTCTAGCTACCGCTTCGACCAGCTCTTGAGCAATGTCTGCATGTGTAAAAACGAAAAAGGAACAAATCGATCGACCTGCTCGCTCGGCGAATGAACCCCATCACCGTCTGAAGCCCGGCCTGCCCGCTGCGCTCCTCATCGAGCACGACGAGGTCCGCCAGCCCAATCTCCGTGGTGGCAAAAGGGCGGCGCTCTTGGACGGCATAGTCGACCGTGTACTTGGTCCAGTCGAGCCACACGCGCTTCGCCGTGGGGCCCGACACGCCTGCGTGGTTCGCGGCCGCCGTAAAGTTAAGGGGGGAGACGCCGGCGTACACGTGCTTCTTGTTGTGGGCGGGGTCGTCGAGGAACGCCACCACGGCCAGCTCCTACAGCAGGGTCACCCCGCGGCGCCGCGAGTGTGCTCATTCGGAAAGGCGGATGTTGGAGTCCAGGATTTGTAATACTGTAAATGTACGAGATTCGATACAGGAATAATCCTGTATACGTTCGCTCGTACAAAGCATCGCGATCATATGGGAAATATTCGATTAGGTTCGAGAAGGTTCCCCGAATGTTCTTTGAGGACGAGCAGATCTTGAAAGATATGAAGGTGTGGTCCAGGGAGATCCAGGACTAAATCCTGAACAAATCACGGTTTAATCCTGGTCGGAACTCTACTTTGCATTTTTGTAGCGTCGAAGTGTGAAGATGCTGGAAGACGTGTGAAGTGGGGCCTCTCAGGAGAGGGGGTGAGCTAACAGAAGCTTGTGTGCAGGGAGAAGTTGCAACAATGGTGTGAAGATGATAGGAAACGGAAAAGAAAGTTGAATTCACGTAGTTAAGGAAATGAACGGTGCTGAATAACTGCTTGGTGCAGCTACTGAGCGACTTGGGTCGCTGGCACTTGTTCCTCTTCCTGGTCTTCGCTTGGCGGTGGGTGTTTCTGCTCGTCATCAGTCGCGGGGGATGCTGTAGCGGTCGCAGGCTCCACAGTGAGGAGTCGGTTATTCATCAGGTAGAAGAGCAACTCGAAGCGACGTCTTGGAAGCGACGCCGCTGTCATGTCAACTCTGAGGCCCTGGAATGCGTGGCGGATGAACATCCAGCAGACGTATACCCCGCATGAGTACGCGTCAAACTGTATGGGGTTGTTCTGCGCCACGACGTCATACTCGTGCAACACCGTTACTAACTCGCGCGAGCTGCTCTCATCCGCAGATTCGTCAACATACGACGATCCCTCTGCATCATCATTATCTTCTTCTTCATCTGCCACGTCGCCACCTTCTGCCATACCGCCACTATCATCGTCCGCGGCCATATCATCCACGCTCCCGTGCGAGCCACGACGCAAGCCACGACGCAAGCTACCACTCGAACCACCACGCGAACCACCACGCGAACCACCACGCGAACCACCTCGTGTCTGCCGCGCCTGCTGTGGCGGCTGGCGTCGGCCCGGGTGACCCGGGTCAGAGCTCATCCCGTCGCTGCGTCTCGTCCTCGAGTCCAAAAGTCGAATGGTTCTTTTCTTTCAGTTTCGGTCGGAAATAAGAGAATCGGACCTAGCAGAGTCGCGAAGAAATTTAAAATTGGAATCCTGGATGTACGAAATCGTGTATGGTTTCAGAACTAAAAATACTGGCCCGCAACGGTTGCGATTCGGAAAAAAGGCCGAGATGAAATGACGTAAATCAAATCAAATCAAAGCGTTTTTTTAAGGAAAAATGTCTTTTTTGGCGGCCGAAAATGGAGTTGCCATTTTTGATTTTCAAAATGCCATTTTTTTAACGATGACGTAATCAAACCAGGGGCGCGTTTTTATTATGCATTTCTAAAAAGATTATGGTCATTTCTAAAAGATTTTTCATCATTTTCCAAAAGGATACTTATCCATGGTGCTCGCTCTGCTGTCTTCGCCGGCGTCTGCCACGCTCCCCGCGGGCCTGGAGGACGAGCTGTACTACTCGTCAACTCCTTTGTCGCCCTCGCTCTCCCCTCGCCGCTTCTGGACTCTTCTGGGGCTCGTGGTTCTGTTCCTGTTGCTCATCTCTGTGGCCCTCGCCAACGTCGTGGCCTGGTGCCTGCAATTACGTCGTGAGCGCCGCATCCAGCGCAAAACCGAGGAATTAGCAGCTAAATCCAGGGAAATCCAAGCTCCAAGCGTGCCGGTTACCATTTTAACCGGCTTCTTAGGGGCTGGCAAGACAACTTTACTGAACCGGATCCTGCTCACGGAGGAGCAACTGCCCTACAAGATAATGGTGCTGGAGAACGAATTAGGGGCTGTTTCTATCGACCACACATTGCTGCAAGCTGGAGGCAAAGAGAGAGACGGCATTTACGTACTGCAGAACGGCTGCATGTGCTGCACGGCCAGAGGAGGAAAAGGACGCGGAGGAGATGAACTGGAGAGGATTCTGGACTATCTACTGCAATTGGTGCAAGAGCAAAGTTTTGACTATTTAGTGGTGGAAACCACGGGGCTGGCGGACCCAGGCCCGATCATTGAGACTTTTCTGAGACTGCGAGCGTCAAGATTTCGACTGGATGCTATTGTGACTATGGTGGATGCCAAGGCCACGCAGATGTACTGGAAGGAAGAGCAGGGAATGTATGCCTTCCCCATTGAATTGCAGCGCCAGGCGCTGTACGCGGACATTGTGGTGATGAACAAGGTGGATGTGGCGACCAAGGAGGAGTGCAAGAGGCTTGAGAAGGCGTTGGGTGAGATTAATGAAGAAGCGGCGGTCTGCAGCTGTGTCAATGCCGATGTGGAGTTGAGCAAGATCCTGAACGTGAAGACGTTTGATGCCGTGAGATTTAACGCGCAGAACAAGGCAGTGAATGGAGACAAGGGCAGTGTGAAGGCGAGAGGACAGCATACTGCGGGGATTAGCTCCGTGCACTTTGAGGTCGAAAGCGACGTGGACGTTGCTGCCTTTGGTGAGTGGCTTTCCGAGGTGGTGACACGATATGTCAAGGGAGCAGATGTGCTGCGCGTCAAGGGCGTCCTCGCAGTAACTGGCGATGCGGAGGACCGTCGATGCGTCGTCCAGGGGGTACTGGACACTTATACCATCGCGCCCGGAGCGCCTTGGGAGGACGGAGAGCAGCGCGTTTCACGCCTTGTGCTCATCGGCCAGCGATTCGATCGTGCTGAGCTTGAGCGCGGGTTCCAGAGCTGCCTGGTACGCGACACTAGCGCCGAGAGCGAACCCAAGAAGGAGCGGTGAATCCGTTAAGGACCCAATTTTGATCGTGTGGGGTTGGCGAGCAGATTTCCAGCTGAGAGAACAGATTTGCACGACATGACTGCAGTCTGGAGTCACTCGCCATTCCCAGTAAGTGAATTTAACCGTCATTCTAGCTTCCGCAGTGATCCCGCGCAGCGTAACTGATCACGCTATGTTTCCCTCTCACTTCGCTTGTTCCAATTTGCATTGATCTAGCCTGGCGTTCTGCTGCTATGTACGAAGCTCTCTTGAAGCACATGAGTAGTCGCTGACGGAAGACACGTCGTGGGGTTGGCTCCCAAAGCCATTCGGGGAACATGATCTGCTCGCGGGTCATGGAATCCGCGTCCATCACTGGAATCTCAGGCTTCGCCGTCGGGCCCAATGCTGTCATGTTGGCATACAGCCTCGCACTTCCATCGTAGCACGCGCCTGAGTTGATATACTTGGTCCCAGCAGTGAAATATTCCGCGTCGAAGTCGTTGCACGAATTGGTCGGATAGCTCGCAAATGTTAGCGAAGCGCCCGCACTTGGAGAAATCTTGAAGTAAGTTCCATCGACGAGGCTCTGGTGACACTTGCCGTCGGCGTTCTATACAATGGTTCGAGCTTGCGTCAGGCAATCTGTTCCGACAGCATATCTCTCCATGACGAGGAATAGTGTGTTGGCGAACAAGGATTTCGCTTGATCCACGACACTGTCGAAGCAGTCGTGATGCTCATACACAGGATTACTCCCGTCCGATACCTTTCTGCTGCAAGATAAACCTTCGGAAGTTGAGCAGGTTGGCTGGCTTGTGGCAATTAGCTGCACCGGAATGCCATAGCAGGAACTCTCGTCGAACACGGCAACAAGTTCCATTTTGTTTGACGAAGAGCGATCGTTCAGTCCACCAACCGAGTATCCTAGGTTAGTGTCCCAGTCCCCGTTATCCTGGCACGACCCAGACAGCAGATCTCGCCTGAAGATCTCCTTCCTCCTGTTAACAGCACCACAGTGCATATCTTCATACGTGACAAGCTCTACTGAGCTAGGGATAGTGAGCGTAGCTCGAAAACTTGTCGCGCCGTCCCTGTTGACGTGCCACACGCCATCGGCGTCCACGTCTTGGTTGGTTTTTCACCACGAGTTGGGGGAACTTCTCCACGATCAAGTAGGGCGTATAGTTACCGAAGGCGTACGTTTCAACAACCAGGTACGGCGTGCTGTTGACGAACGATTCCATCGCAAAATCCACGTGAGAGCTGCTTGTACAGCTTGCCACGGAATAGTTAGAGCCGACTTCCAGCGTGCAGTTGGACTGGAATCACTGTGAATGCCACCAATACAGCCGAAACCTCGCGTCAATGTAACTTTTGCTGGGGTTCCCGAGCACGTGCTCTCGTCAAAGGTGGTGACTGCCTTCATCATCTCTTGGCTAGGCCCACCAAGACTGAACTTCATATTCCTCATACTCAAGACGCCCGACTTCCTGTGTATGTACGTCACGATCTTCGGCAACCAGCTTTACGGACTCGTCGTGCTGTCCAAGCTCTCTAGTATGCGTACCGACATCTTCGGCCGTTCGGTCGACGAAGCGGCCAACATCGTGTTGATCAACGGCGTGTTCAGCTGCTTCGGGATCTTCTTCTTCTCGCTCTCGTCGGACCTGGTGGCCCGCCATTTCAACATCGAACACGCCTTCGCGCGCAAGTGCGTGCTTTACACGACGCTGCTCCTGCAGGTGGTAATCGTGGGCACGACACCCCTTGCTCATCCGCAACAATGAGTACACGGCGTTCGTGGTGGAGATTTTCATCCTCACGGCGAGCTACGGAAGCATGCGGGGGTTGAGATGTACTGAGAAATCTACTTGGCGAATAAATGAAAGGCAATTTCTTGCTAAGTAGTTTAATAACTAGCCTTTGTTGATGGGCTCGACACTCAGATCGTACGATTAACTTGATCGTTGAGTTCACGTCCGGAAGACCGGCACAGTGACAACTGCACCGCTCCAAACGTATTGCACATGACATATATAATGTCCTACGTGCAGTCCGTTGATGACCGGGAAGTTTGGGCCAGGGCGGCATATTGCACGTAGCAAGGCAGTCACTGCAACTTTCGCGTGGTGCATATTTGTCGGGGCTGCTGGAGCGGGGAGGGGTACAAGGATCGCAAGAAGCGCTGGGATCCCAGCCGCGAAGTTTTCCATGAGAAGAGGTGCGAAGTGGTTGATGATACTGTTGGCTTCGTCCTGGATGTCAATGCCGAGCGCATTAGGAGGGCAGATGCTCGTGCGTCGTATCGCGAGCGGCGGTACAAAATACGCTTGGACCAATGGGTCTACCTCTCCAAGTGAAGAAGCCCAGCCTTCGTACACATTCCACGCTTCCGAAAGCACGTCGCCGATACGCAGAATGCACAAATCCTCCCCCTCCACGTCTTCCATCTCGGCGCCGACAGCCATCATGGCGGCGATCACGTTCCTGGGTATCTTGCAAGCAGGTACAATTGGTTCGGGAGGTTCGCGCTCTTGCAGGTCATCCATACGCGCCACGCTGCTCGACTTCAGGAAAGGGGGAAAGACATTCGTCAAAACACCCCATATTTAAATAACATTTTTAGAGAAGCCGAACGCACAAGCAGATAAGGTGTGGTCCTCGCGCAGGATGGCGAGCTGGCCGGCGCTGGAGTTCTTGGCATCCGACGTTGCCTTCTACGCCCTCGGGCGACAGACTCGAATCGCTGCCTTTTCCACTCGAAATTCGCGACTGTCAGCCAGGAAAGGAGGCGAAAATGTATGTTTTGAACACAAATTAGGAGAGCATGTAGTCAACGCCTCTTCGGGTATCATGTGACGGGGATTGAGCGCAACGGACCCCGCGCGCTGGGCAGTCTGGAGAGAAACTCGGTCGCAATGTACCAGCCATCACGTCCTGCAGGATCTGGAACGGCTTGGCTTTGCCTCCGCCTTCAGTGACGGCGTCGCGGTATGGCATCCTACCAGTGTCGAGCTACGCCAGAACGACACCGAACGAGTAAATGTCTTTTTGCTCCGTCGATAGCAATGGCCAGGTGGATCTTGTCTCGTGCCCACGATAACAAGTCGTCGTTCTTCTGTAGATAGGTCTATAGGTTTCCCCTGGGCAAGAATTCGAGCACGATGGCCAGGTTGTTGAGGCTGTTCCACACCACACCGATGAACTCCATGATGTTGGGATGTACCAGGCTGGCGCTCAGCTCGATCTCCTCTGCGAATGCCTCGACGTTCTCAGCCTTCTGAAGCAATTGCTTGGCTGCAACTTGCTGCCCGTTGTAGACTTCGCCTGACGTTCCCTGGGAAATGGCTCTTTCAAACTCGGACAACCTGGACATCTTGAGCGATGGGGATCATGATGGACTTGCGCCGACATGACGCTGACCTTCTCGCCGCGGTGGATGAGCTCGTCCTCTTCGTCGACGGCTTCACGGCTTCTCCGTGGACGTTCAGTGCACTGACGACGAACTCATGGTGTGGCGAGCGCAGCACGATGGCACAAACGTACATGACGAAGGCCATCACGCAACCGATGAGGATAAACGTTGACGAAAGCCCACAGCTTCAACGCAAGGCAGGTAGACCTTGATCCACACGACGGATCCCGCCCCATAGCGAAGCTCGCAGAGGTACTGCGGTAGTCCGGAAACCACTTCTGACACGGCGCCGCGAGATGTAGCACAGACCCATGCCGAAGCCACAGAAGATGCCGTAACCGATGCAGATAGCTGCGATCGCCTTGAAGTGCACTCCGATAGCGACGATGATGTTGCCGATGAGGAGCGACGACGTGCCAAGCACGACACCATCGGCGGATACAACGCGTTGGATTGGCGTGCTTGGCTTTCGATCCATCGACCGCACGGCAGCTGATTGCTGTGCCGACGCCAGAGCGCGTCATTTACTGAAGACGGTCTGCAAATTCAAGCTTGCATGAAGGTGTAGGAATATGCGTGATGTAGGTGCTGATAACAAGTCCTTTCAGTACATTCACACATATTTTTCAGGTCCGACATTTGACTGGTGCGGGAGTGGCTTATCGTCGAGCGCTGATCCACTTGGGCTTGAGCGCTTTCGGAGCCAAATCGGCGGGCTGGTCTTGAAGCCACGAATAGTTCTTCGAACCACGAATTTTTGGCGTTCTCTTCGGTTCACCCGGATCCAGGGATTTCAGGCTTCACAGAGGTGATGAGTTTTGGGAGATCACGTTCGTTCACGAAGGTGACAAACTAGATAAACGGTTCGTTGCTTTGGGGGCCAGTCTAGTTCGTGGACGAGTTCTCCATGGCAGCCACGATGTCCACCACCTTCTTCTGGTGTTCTTGAAGCTCCTGGTAGTCCCACCGCTCCACTTCGCTCAGAAACGGATCCTCTATCTGCTTCTCTGCATCACGTATACCGAGTAGTTCTTCAATCACTGCTGCACCACAGAACGGCACGTACGTCTCGGAGTATCCGCCTTCATGAGCGAACACAATCTTCCCGCCACACAATCGCGTCGCCGCGTCGACCAACTCACGTGCCATGAAGCGAAACACGTTACTGCTCAGGATCATGGCCGCCAGCGGGTCCGCGTACGATGCGTCGAAGCCTGATGACACCAGCACAAAATCGGGTTCGAACCTCTCTAGCGCTGGAATGACGACTTTCTTGAACGCGTAATCGTAGGCCCCAGCTCCCGATCCAGGCGGCAATGGCAGGTTGATGTTGAATCCTTCTCCGTTTCCCTCGCCTCGCTCTGACGCAGCCCCACTATCCGCTGGGTAGTTATTCGCTTGATGTAGCGACATGAACAGTACTCGACCGTCATCGTAAAAAGCCTCTTGGGTTCCATTTCCATGATGCACATCGTAGTCGACAATGGCGACTTTGCTGATTTTCGTCTTGTACGTCTCCAGCAGGTGCTTGGCTGTGATGGCCACATTATTCAGCAGACAGAAGCCCATTCCCCTGTCCTTCACTGCGTGATGTCCAGGAGGACGTGTAAGAGCGTAAGCTACGTCCACTTCTCCGGCCATCACGGCGTCCACCGCTGCGAGGACCCCTCCGGCTGAAAGCCGCGCAATGCCCATTGCAAACTGTGAGAACGGCGCTTCCTCGCCTGCGTTTCCCCCTTCTTCTTTTGCTGACAGCTGCTGCAGCTCATCCAGATAGCGACGCGAGTGCACGCGCTCCAGTTGGGCGTCTGTGGCCACCAGAGGCTTGACAACCTGCAGCTGATCCAGAAGACCAGACACTGCCAGCAAGGAGTGCAGCCGGCGCTTCGTCTCAGGAGACTCCCAGTGACGGAACGGCTCTACTAGCGAAGAGTACTGCGCGCTCCACGGCCGGTGCCACAGGTAGCGCTCGTTGAAGACGTAGCCCACCTTCCTCTCCATTTTAGTCCGAGTCGGTTCAAGATCTAATCTGTGTAAGTTACATCACTCCACACACTAACCATACACAATTCCAAGCATTTGTGTATTTCACACCACTCTTTACACAACTAGCACACGATATCGAAAGCCGCACAATTTGAGTGGCGACAATGCTGTCGGTCCGTACGCTAGTGTCGCGCAGCTCTCGCGGCGTGTTGAGCGCCTCGCAGCGCCTGGTTGCTCGTCCTCGTGCAGCTGGAATCCGTGCACACCCGTTGGCGTTTTTTGCGTCGTCCAACTCTCTATATGGACTTCGTAATTGCTCGTCGACGGACTCATCCAAATCTCCGGAGGTTGTCAAGGCCGCCATTGCCGCCCAGGAGCCCACGCTGAGCGTGGAGCAGATCTTAAACCATGTGTCGCTCATGGAGCAATGGACGTGCAGCGGGTGCGGCATTGAACTACAGTACGAGGAGCCAAAGAAGGTCGGATACTTCCCCAAGCAGCTGCTGAGCAACGTGCACGAGCTCAAGGACCTCAAGCGACTGCGCTGCGAGCGCTGCTTCCAGATGACGCAGTACGGCAAGATCTCGGACACCAAGATGCCGTACCAGGAGTACGAGCGTCGGGTCATGGAGCTGCGCAGCAAGGACATGCTGTTGATCCAGCTGGTGGACATCCTCGATATCTCCGGCAGTCTGCTGCCCAAGGCGCGCCACCTCTTCGGCAACAAGCCCGTCATGCTCGTGGTTAATAAGGGAGATCTGGTGCCCACCAAGTCTGGCATTCGACGGCTCATGCGGCGGATCAAGCAGGAGGCAAAGTAGGTGAAACGAGTTGGCAGCGAAGAGAGTTCTTGGTTGAGGGCTAACTGGTGGTGGTTTGCTGTTGTTTGCTGTGCAGAGAGGCGGGGATCGAGAACTTGATCTCCATCTACCTCATCAGTGCCATGAAGCGCATCGGCATGAAGGAGGTCGTGGAGGACGTGGCCAAGTACCGTGAGGGCCGCGACATCTGCGTCGTGGGCGCGGCCAATGTAGGCAAGTCGACGTTCCTCAACTCGTTCCTGTCGCACCTGGTGGACCGCAAGTGGCAGCACAACCACCGCAAGTACATGAAGATGTCCGAGGTGACGCTGTCAGAGCTCGAGAACGATGAGACGGCAACGATGCTCAACATCGACGAGGAGCTGCTGGCGGAGACGAAGGCGAAGAAGACTGCAGTGGACGAGGCCGAGACGACGGTGGTGACCCCGCACGGAGAGCTTTATGTCGAGCCAGGCGAGGACCCCGAGATGGTGGAAACCAGCTCCGAGGAAGACCGGGCGATGACCACGTCGCCGCTGCCCGGCACGACTCTGGCCGTCCAGTATCTGCCTGTTATGGTGCGGAACGAGACGTTCAATATCCTGGACACGCCCGGCTTGATCACGGACGCCAAGCGACAGCAGCTGGTTGAAGTGCTTGCGCTCGACGGTGCCGCCAAACTGAAGAACGTCTTCCCCGCCAAGGAGTTGCCGGTAACGACTTACCGCGTTCGTCCTGGCCGCAGTTTGTTCCTGGGAGCGCTCGCTCGCTTCGACTACGAGACGCTCGGAAGCGAGAATGACAAGAACCTGCTGCTGTTGTCGTGGTACGGCGTGCTCCCTGGGCACCTCACCAAGACCGAACGTGCCGAGGATACGTTCATCAAGCACGCTGGAGGCATCCTCTCACCCCCGCGTGGCCTTGACGCCATGAGCTTCACAGGGCCACTCACGCTCTCGCAGAACGTGTACCTGAAGGACTACGTGCTGGACAGCGTGATGACCAAGTCGAAGCACAAGAAGCCCAAGCGCACGACGGTCGTGGAGCTGGAGGTGCCGGGCTTCGGGTGGCTCTCCGTTACTGCCGTGGACCTCGACGGCACGGCGGCGTCGCAGAAGACGCTGAACCAGGGCAAACTCTCGGTCCACACGTGCCGTGGCCTGTCGGTCGTCCCGCGCTCGCCGCTCTTCCCGTACGAACTGTCGGACTCCAAGAGCACGGCGTGGAAGCGTTAGAACGGCGGCGAGCAGTTCGACGCCGACAGGGTAGCAGTAATGAACTCCTCGATAGAAAACAAAGCTTTATTCGTATCTACAGTTGCTTTCCACGACTGCGTGCAACGCGTCTAGTAGTCAACGAGACCAGGGTACCTGCATCGGTAATGCTGCATCCCCTAGCTGTCGAGGCTAGAGACCGTGCGGACGTGAATGAATTGCCCTCGAGGTTGACGCCATCGTTCAGCCATCGCACATCACAAGCAGCGCCCAAACGCTCAAGTCTCCGGAGTTCCTTTACGTCGACCATGGGTGGCTGGAGCTTCCCGACGCCTTCCTTCCCGACTTCGCTCCCAAAGTTCGTGCGTCGTGCCAGCAAGAGCTCGGCTGGCAGCAATGCGGCGTCACCCGAGAAGAACTCGAGCTCGCTCAAGCTCTACGCCAACATGGTCAGCCAACCCAGTCGTGCAGGTGAGAGAGAAGGACTGGTAGAAGTGTCAGATAAGTAGAGTTCTAACGTTGTGGATGCTGTTGCAGTCGCATGGGCGCTCAAGGTGAAAGGAGCCGACTACGAGTTCGTGAACGTCGACTTTGGAGGCGACCTCATCAAGTCAGACGAGTTCAAGGCGTGGAACCCCAACGCGCTCGTCCCGGTGATCCGCGACGGCGAGTTCTCGCTCTTTGAAGGGTAAGCACTCGGAGTCATGCGTTGTAGGAAGACGGGAAACTGACGCGTGGTGCTGCTAGCAATGCTATCCTCACGTATGTTTCGACCAAGTTCGGGTGGACGGACCTGTACCCGACCGACATGCAGACACGCGCCAAGGTGGACGAGTTCCTGCACTGGCACCACACCAACACTCGACTGTTCACGCTCCAGATCCTGCGTCCTGCAGCGGCTAAGGCCATGGGCGGCGCGTCGGCTGCAGACCTGGCCTTCCTGGAGAACGCGGACGCGCTGATCGAGAAGGAGATGGCACTGCTGGAAACCTTCCTAGACAAGCACTACATCGCACACACGGACGCACCGACAGTCGCCGACTACGCCGCGTACTGCGAGATCGACCAGCTCGAGATGATGGGCTACGACTTCGCCAAGTACGCCAAGGTGACGGCGTGGATCGCACGGATGAAGGTTCGTACCTGCAGTTCCTTCCTCTCGCTCTCAACATCACTAACCTCATTCCTGTCTTCCAGCAAATCCCTTTCCACGACGAAGTTCGCCAAGAACTCGACCAGTTCCTCACCAAAACGGGTCTGCGAGCCGACACCAAGCAGCCGTAGCGCATGACAGTAGATGAACAGGGGCAAATAACCCCAAACCAATTCATTCTCCATCTTGTCTTGGCACCAAATGCATCTCGATCCCCAAGGAAGTGGAGACAGTGACCTGCACAGTCAAGACTCTACCATAGTCACTCTACCATAGTCCTACCTTGATGTAAGCAGGATAAGGCTCATAATCCGGGCAGAGACAGGCTTAACCAGCTGGCCACGTCAGCGCGAGACCGCCGTGTGAGGCTGGTCATTCCTGGATTCGCCTCCCAAGCAGCAAACGATCATCATGACCCTCAAGCTTTACGCCAACCTCATCAGCCAGCCGTCCCGCACCGTGGCCTGGGTGCTCAAGGTCAAGGGCGTGGACCACGAGCTCGTGGAAGTGAACCCGGGCAGCGACTTCTTCAAGTCGGACGAGTTCAAGGCCATCAACCCCAACCGTCTCGTGCCGGCCATCAAGGACGGAGACTTCGTGCTCACCGAAGGCATGGCCATCCTGCAGTATCTGGGCGACAAGTTCGAGTGGAACGGCCCCAAGGACCTGTACCCCAAGGACCTGCAGACGCGCGCCAAGATCAACGAGTTCCTGCACTGGCACCACACCAACACGCGCCTCTTCACGCTCAACATCGTGCGTCCCGAGATCTCCAAGAAGCTCAACGCCGCCACGCCCAAGGACCTCGCGGCGCTCGAAACCAAGGACGCGCTGGTGGAGAAGGAGATGGCACTGCTGGAAACGTTCCTGGTCAACGACTTCATCGCCCACACCGACTTCCCCACCATCGCCGACTACACGGCCTACTGTGAGATTGACCAGCTCGAGCTCATGGGCTACAACTTTGACAAGTACCCCAAGGTCTCGGCCTGGATCGCCCGCATGAAGACGCAGCCCTTCAACGACGAGATCCACCAGCCGCTCATCGGCTTCCTCAAGCAGTTCGGCCTCAGCGCTTAAGCGCAGACGCCGTCTGAGACCTAGGAGGTGGTTAGACACTCATTCGATAGTAACACGTCTGGTTCTTCTTCGTTCTACTTGCTGTACTGCTTTGAGGATCGTCGAGTAACGCAAGTCAAAGAGCGTAAGTCCCATGGCTCCTTTGCCTCTCTTCGTTCCGTAGCAGATCCACTCTCGGGCAGGACGTAGTATTAGGCTGATGCAGCAACGCCAGCGTCACTCGGTTGTCGTTCTTGAGGACCATTTCGTCCCATGGTGTGTACGTCGCAATTGACAATAGAAGGAGTGGATTCATCTGTTGGAACGAGGTTCGCTATGCCAGCATCGTGATGTGACCAGGATGTGATGAAGGAAACACGTTTGATTCGAGGTGTGGGGTGGCTCATCTCGGCCAAACTTCAGTCGCTGAAATAGGAACGAGCATTGGGTAACGAGTCTGATGCTTTCGCCTCGGAATTCTTGTGACCACAAAATGAGTTTTCGCCGAGCCATTTGTGAGAATTTATTGTTCAATCCGTTCAGCTACGACGCAATTTGTGATACGCTCCGGACAACCTTGGCTAGTGGCATTTCGGCTGCGGGTTTTCGATAGGGAACTGTATGCAGTCCAACCAGGATCATTATTTTGCGCTAGTGTTGACTGATGGACTCGGCTCAGTTTGAGAACACCAGACCACCGTCAAGAAATGTCCGCATCAATTGATTGAAAGAGAATGCTAGATACCGCAACTGTAGCAAAACTGTAGATTTACTAGCACTCTCCTTCTGGCGAGTGAATGAAACACCTTCGAGGCGGAATGCTGCATCAAGAGAACTGCAAGCTCCTCGCAAAACATTTTGAGATGCCGCCGTCACAACGCTGGGCATGGTCGTCGACAGGAGCCAGAATCTGCGCTCGGTTCTTCCCCACACATGGCAACTCGCTGTCCCATGTCGCGCGTCTCGTCGACGAATACCTCGTTGAATCGCTGGATGATCGGGTGTTTCGAGCCGCATGTGAATTTGGAGCTTCGCCAGTCGATCTCGACTTTTTCCTTTCACGGACAGTTCCAGACTGGAGAAAGGTGGTGAAATCTGCAGTCAAGGGCGGCCACCTGCATGTTATTCGGTGGTTGACAGAGCATCAAGACAGTCGTAGTCCATGGGAAGTCGACTTCGAGAATGCGATGGCGCAGGCTGCTCAGTATGGCCACCTAGATATTATCAAATGGCTGCACGAGCGAGAAATCGATTCCATTCATATGTGCGCGTTATCGAGGGCTATTGATCATGGTCAGCTTCGAGTGGTGAAGTGGCTGCTACGTGAAGGGGTTAAACTTGCGGATCATGATCAACAGCGATTAACATACGCCGCGCAGAATGGGCACCTGGCAACAGTTCCGTGGATTCACGACAATGTCATGAGAGCCGATACGTCATATGCGATGGAAGGAGCAGCGAGAAACGGGGATCTGGACCTGTTGCAATAGCTGCACCGACTAAATCGTTGCTCGGAGGCGAGCTTTAAACATGTTACGACTGCGGCCGTCCGTGGTGGCAATTTTCGCGTCGTCGAATGGCTATTTGAGAACTGCCGCAAGAGCTTTTCCGGCGATACCGCCAATGAAGCTGCCGAGACTGGGAATCTCCCGATGCTGCAATGGTTGCACGAACGATACACTGCTCGATTTCATATGGGCACGATGAGCAATGTGGCCTCACAGGGCCACCTTGAGGTGCTGAAATGGCTGCACGAACACGGATCCGCTTCAAGTACGTCGTATACTATGGACGTAGCAGCGGAGAATGGACATTTCGATGTCGTGCGGTGGCTGCACGTCAACCGAACTGAAGGATGTTCAACGGAGGCGATGAATGGAGCGGCCCGCGGAGGGCATCTGGAGATCGTCAAGTGGTTGCACGAAAACAGATCCGAAGGGTCCCCAGAACAAGTCATGTGCATCGCTGCTCATAATGGTCATGTGGATGTATTGCGATGGCTAGTTGAGCACTACCCTGATCAATGCAGAGACGACGTAATGGAAATCGCTGGGTGGCAAGGTCATTTGGATGTGGTTCGGTACGTCGGCAAAAGCACGAAGCAACGTGCATCAAGGTGGGGCCTATGTGCTGCCACGAGTCGGGGCTGGTTGAAGACACTGCAAGTGTTGATACAAAACCTTTGCCGTGACGATGACACACTGGGCCCGGGTAAACTCAAAGCGGTGTGTGAGGCTTTCGACAAGATATTAACCAAGCTAGCTAACCAGCAGGCGACTCCGTCCTCTTCGCTGTGGGCTGAGGCACTGGAAATGGTACTCCGATCAACACGTTCTCCGCCATTCAGCTGGCCACAGAACGTAGTTACCAAGAGTATGTTGAGGTTGCCGGCTATCTCTCCGAGAACGATCGGGCTCAACTTGTTTGTTAAGCGGTAGCGAACGGGTGGTACAAGCTTTTGCTATGGACACTGGATAATACCAAATTCAACGATGAGAGCTCTCGTGCCACCATCCGCAACGCTATCAAGCAAGCCCCGAGCGACGTCGAGCAGTGCTTTCGTGATAACGTCGCCAACACAGAGGCTCTCAAGTGGTGCGTTTAATTTCACATGCGTGAAAGGGTGAAGTAATTGCCAAGGAGCCCACAGCGCTCGTTTAACCATGACACTTGCGCATTGTCAGTAGTCGAGCGATTAAATTTGGCCGAATTTCAGTAAGAATCGTTGCCCCATGGGCCCACCACGTGAGAAACTTCGTTGCATGAACCCTTCATCGTATCCTACGATTCTGAATTGGTTAACGCGTGGCTGCTGAATGGTTATTTGGTCTTTCCTGCAACGGGTGAGTACCATGCTAGCAATGCAAAAGGAGCATTTAAGGTATACGTCTTCTTTCGCAGGTGAAACAACACAATATGCTAAGTTGTCGCTTGTTGTTTTGTGGTCACGAATAAAACGCGAAACGGTGCTTACTTGGCGAATAGAATTGCATGGTACCGTCGTTTGCTAACCTTGAACAATTATCTTCCATGCAGCATTCAACCGTGGATCTGCCAGCAAGGAACCCACAGCATCTTTGAATGGTCGAAACGTGCTCCAGCGTTCAAGCTTGCGGTGTACCTTCAGATGTTCTACACACTCGCTACGAATTCAACTTTACCGCTACGTGTCCTTGTTTGCTGTCATTTGCTACACCAGGACTACACGGAGCGTGGATTGTCAAACCAAAAGAGTTGAAGAAAGCAGCTCAATCATCAGGCAACCAGAGCACAGTCCGAGCCGAATCTCCATGCAGTAGCCATACGCACTTCGCCCCGGGTTTGTAGCGCCCAACGAAGAAGTTGTCGTAATGTTTCAAATCAGGAGCTACCGGTGGTGTCTCCCTCACTACATCCACAGTACCTAGAAGTGATCGCTCAAATGAAGAGAGGTATCCTTGCCACCTGCAGCAAAGAAACTCATGCGCCGATCCAACTGCTCGCGTGCTCTCTTCACCTCCAAGCCGCTCATATTCCAACTATTGCGTTCTTGGGTCAACAGCTCAATACCCCAAACTTCCTCAACGTGGTGAACCATGGCCCTTATAGCCCAAACATCCTTCCCAAATCTGCAGATGTGACGAACGTCTCTTTCGGCGTGAATTGATACAATGCCTGATAAATCGCCATTTGCCAGGCCTTTTCGGTTGGAAGCCCAGTTCTTCCGACACTGCGGCGCACGCTATCGTGTTCGATAGCTCGAGCCACGCTCGTTATCAACGTATTTGGCGTCGTCAGGCGATGCTGTGCTCGCTGGATTAACCCGACAGACTTGGAGACAACGTATCGCCAGATACCTAGCGAAGAAAACAAGGTCTTGTATAATCTCGTTTCCACAAGAACACCAACTTCGGTGCACTTCCTGATCCCCACATCATCGAGATCAAATTCTTCTCCATTCACAAATCGTCTGAGCACGTGGAATTCATGTGGGCCGAGTTTGTTCACCACTTGGATCGCATGCGTACTGTTCAAAGTGTCGAATAAAATGCTGTCGTTGTCTTGGATCTGCGAGCCGTCTTCCACGAGACAAATCCAGTCTTTAGTCGACCGCTGGGCCTCACCACTCTGTTCACAAGTCTCAACAATCAATTTAACAAGAATAGGCGGGTCTGGAATGTCAGAGCGGGCTGCCCGAGACACTCGAATCCTTTGAAGCACTTCTCAACGCCCGGAACCCGGCGAGTCTCTGCAGTTGGTCTTGCTCCGAGTTTGCTCCAGTCCAGTGCACTATTGGTGCCCTATTAGGTTCTGCCAACTTGTCTTGGCACTTGGGCACATCCAGAAAATGTGCTCAAGTTGTCCGTTGCATGTTCGTAGCTTTCGCAACCTATTGTCATGTATTGCGGCACTGCGACCCCAGACTTGGTAGTCGGTTAGTTCTTTACTACTGTGTCAAAACGCATTGGAGCGCGAGCCAAGAGAGGCGACACCGAAAGGGACAAGCCCCGCACAACCACCGGACCATCAGGAGCCGGCGCCGATAGCTTCGACCCCAGGAGCACATATAAATCCTATACGGTATACCAAAACAAAGGGGGATGTCATTTCAAGAGAAACGAAAGGATTGAAGCTGTTGAAGATGTACGTGATAGTGACAGTCACTGACTCAGTCAGAGGGGCTGTGATTGAAGTACCTTTCGTGGGTAAGTTGTGCAGGAAAATTCAAGTGGCAGG
>JAABLK010000134.1:0-54001 GCA_012295415.1 Phytophthora chlamydospora | reverse complement strand
TTTGCAGCAGTGTGCGATTGTTTTTCGTCGTACGAGCGAGCTCACTCGATGCGGAGTTGTAGCACCCGTGTGGCGAAACTAATAGAGACTGCTGTTTGAGATGCACTTTTGTTTTTTTTGAATGACGAATCTATTTCCTCTTGTCTGACTTCACGTGCACACGAGTTGATATCTCCACACATGAGAGAGAAGTAGAGTTGATTAACTATAATATCTCCACACATGAGTGTGATGTGCAATAGCACGAACACTAGAATAGGCGTTTGTGACTACCAGGTACACGATCTACGCTGTCTTCTTGATGATATTTCTTGCCTGTAGCAGTAGCTGCATTGGTTGAAGTGATAGTCCAATGAATTGGGATCGCCAAGACAGACACAATCAACCATCTTCGTGACTGCGGAGCTGCCTGCAAACCAACACAGCTGAACAAACGACAGTTTCTACTGAAAGCTAACCTCTCATTGCGCCGTCTGCACCAGAATTGCATTTGTCGGGCAGTCTTAAACCTCGGAGGATTGTCGTGAGGGTACTCGCGTCGCCGAAACGAACTCCTCACCGTGGGCGTTGGTTACCTCCGCGTGGCGCAGGAAAGCTCCTAGCGCGCCAAGATAGCCTTCATGCTTACAAAACCGTGCCTCCATCGCTCCGTTTGACCAGAAGTTAATAGCATACGCCAGGGTCCGTGACGAAATTTTGTTGTGCCGAAGGAAGTTCCCGACAAAGAAAATGTTCTTGGTCTTGTACAAGGTGGCGTTCAGGAAGGCAACCTGGCCAATGTTCTGGGTGATCATAACCAGCAGGGACCGAGCAAGGTCGGCGTCGCTCACACTTTCGCGGGCCACCGAGATCATTTTTCCAAAACTGCTGGCAACGGTCGAAGCCGGCAGCTTGAACTTGTCGTACGCTCCACCGTAGATATCCCCGACACTCATATCAACCGATTTGTTGGAGCCGTGAACGCACAAATCCAGGGCTTCGTCGTAAGACTTGCAGTGGGTCATCAGACGACAGAGGCCCCAATAGGTGCCTCCGCCAATGCTGCTACCGCTCACACGCTCATAGTCTCCCGGGCCCTTTACGTAAAGCACACTTACGCCTGATCCGATACTTACAAGCTGTCAAGAATACACAACACGGTTAGTGTTGCTAGTGGATGACGCGGATCATCAACATTCCCATAACGAGCCCCGCTTGAAACGCACCAGATAAGGATACACGTCTTCGTTCACGTCAGTCTGTATCGTTTTCACCCGCGAAGCCGCGAGCGAATTGAAATCCACGACCTGCATTGCACCAGATTCGCTAAATCAGTATCAGAGTTTTCATGCAACCAGCACACGACAGCTACGTACCTCAAAGGTGTACACTTCATCCGATAGCGTCGTCAGCAGTAAATGCAGTCCCAAGATGGTGCAGTCAATCTCGTCGTACTTCTCCAGCTCAATGCCAGCGATCTCGTTGAAGGCTGGCCCATACTGCAACCACCACCACCACCACCAAACTGTAAGTACATCCAATCTTTCTTCAACTGCTGAAGTGCCGACTCCAACCTTGTGTGCGCCGCCGCCCGTGCAGGGCAAAATACGCAGCGACTGGTTGATCCCGTTGCTCGCGATGAACTCGATGGCCTCGCGGGTCTTGTTGCTCTCAAACCTCACAAAGTGGAAGACCTGCATTCAGCAGCAATGGAATTCACTAGAGTGTCAGTCGCCACCATACTATCCTCCAGATCGTCAGCATTTGAAGCACGCACCCCGTCCAACGTCTTGGAGTGGATGCGCAGCCGCACGTCCTGCACGCCCGTGCGGCCGAACGACTGGTGCTCGCGCAGGAACTTGGTCATCTCGCCCGCCGCCACGTCCAGCGACGCCGAGCGCGGCCGCTTCCGCGTGTCGCTGCCGGCCTCGGGCCGCTCGAAGTACACGATCTTGGCCAGCGTGCCCCCTGCAACATCATCGACATTAGCGCCAGTTGGCCCTAATGAAGTTGCCGCGTTTACGCACCGATGTCCAAGCCGAAGGACGCGCCCAGATCCGATCTGTGGCAGTAGATGTAGCAGTTAGACGAGGAAGGCCAGAGGTTTGGGGGGTATGGAGGCCGCACGACTTGGAGAGCTTCTTGTACGTCAGGCGCTGGCGCCACACGCGCTGTCGGTGGCGCTTGCGCTCCAGGCAGAAGAGCGCCACGGTCGACGAGAACAGCAGGAAGCCGCCGGCCAGCAGCGCGCGAGCGGCGCCGCCCTCGTCCACCATGATTCAACTGTTGAACTCGTTTCTCGGACCGCTCCCCTTTAACGGACTTTTCAGCCAATAGAAAGTGTCTGAAAACGGACTTTCAGCCACTGACAGCGCAGATATATTTCGTGCGTGACGGAGCACGATGACGCAGCCTGGAGGACGATGGGGGACAATGTACGGCTCTGCTGGAGCTGGTGAGCGGTGCACTCGAGCGAAATACCTGTGGTCCGCAAAGTGAAGGACTCCATCAGCTGAGCATGCTTCACTGAGTTTGATGGTCGTGCGCGTGAAAGCTCTGAACCCAGGCAGTTTCCTTGTCAGCTCAGCCAACATGACGGCTGCCGTCGTGTCCGGTACATGCAGCAGCATGTCTTGGAGTTCCTACCGTTTCTGACAAGTAAGTACCTGACGCTGTCAATGACGACTACGGCACAGTGTAAGCCCTAGATATCCGAGCTCGATCGAGAAGACCGGTATGCTGCGGTCAAAGAGATCTCTTGAGGGCAGTGGATGTCAGGGTCTGCTGCGAAGATTGAGCTGACGGAGATGCTTCTAGTTCACCCGGTGTGGTAGAACTTTTTCGGAGCCCCGAGATCACAGGCCCAGCGGATACCCGATAGGCCCGATCGTATATAATTATCAGCACTGGCTGGGCTACAGAAGCTGCTGCACGTTGCATTGCATATCCACGACTTTCGAGGCCAACGTGAAACCTTGTCCACCGTGGTCCTGGTCGTATTGTCATCTTGGTGGTTCGACAAGGCTCGTCCAAACTTCTCAAGCAGGGGCTCCTTCAACAGCAGAGCTAAGTACGACGCCAGTCCTTGTCCGGTATCCGCTTGGCGACCTGTGATCCACCCGAAGCCGAAAGGATTCATCGCAACCGCCCCCAGGAATGAAACCAGAGCATAATTCAAGCCGCGGGGCAAAGCCCGGGAGCGAGCTGTCAATCAATCAGCGCCGCGCCACCATCTGACTCGAAGTCACACGCCGCCCAGGCACCGCGACCGATCCGATCGGCCGGATGCGCACCCACGCCTCGCTCGCGATGTTCGTCAAACGGCAACGATGATAAGGCTTGAAGGCCGCGTGACAGCAAAATCCCGCCGGCCCCCGGCAATCCAGGCAAAGCAAATCGGGGTCTGCGGCAGCGCAAGATGTTTTCAGTCGAAATTGTCTTGTTCCTTGGAAATTTGCTGGGCTCCATTTGTTCTTGGACTTTGTATGGTCCAGGTGTAGGTGGCCGAAAAAGAAGAATCCACTACAGTACCTGGGTCTCACGCTGTCGTCGCGTCGTTGACAGACACAAGCTTTTCTTGAAGTGATAGTAACACCCGGCCCAGCAGCAGCTCCGTGTCATCTTGCCCCACTCCGCTATTTGCAGACAATCAGACAGACCATTCCACCACCGAGAGCGTCACCATGGACGGCTCCAGCAGCAGCAGCAAGCCCTCGCCGCCGCGCCGCTCCGTGCGTCGGCCGCTGCAGTTCGCGTCGCCCGCCAAGGAGCAGCAGTACCGCGCCGAGATGGACCAGGTGCAGCAGTACATCTGCGCACAGGTCGGCGGCCTGGACGAAGCCTCGAGCCTGCTGCTCGGCGTGCACGACAGCCGCTCGCGCAGCTACTACGAGGAGATCCAGGAGTTCCTCGAGCGCAAGCAGCAGCTCGAGCAACAGCAGCAGCAACCACAAGCCGAGCGCGTGCTCATCCGCAGCCTCGACGAGTACCTGAACGAACTGGACCCGAGCTTGTTCGCGGGCGAGTCGGCGCCCGCCACCCCCACGCGCATCGCAGTCGCCAACCTGCCGGTGTCCAGCAGCTACATCCGCCGGAAGCAGGAGGAGGCCATGCTGGCGCGTCTGTGGACCAAGTACCAGGCCGTGGAGGCCGAGCGCTGCACGGCGCGCTCGCTCTCGTGCGGCGGCCCCCTCAAGCGCCAGCGGGTCATGTGAACGACAGCAGACCCTCCTAACCAGATAGACGCCCTGTACCATAGTAAACCAAAGTAATTTATTGCCCTATATCCACGTGGCCTTCGTTCCTGCCGTAAACGTGCCGACCCTCACTTCAAGGCGGAGATACATTTGCAGCTGTAGCTGTGCCATCAACAGAGTATCCAGCCGGACGTCGGGGTCCGAAGGTGGAATATCCACAACACAAAAGCTGCCTGCTGCAGGCAGGATTGGACACGTGTAGGCAAGGTGAGAGAACCTGCACTCGTTTAGTGGAGGTAATAGTGCTAGCAACTTTAGTAGCAACTGAGAGCCATGTGCGGTACACCCGCAGCAGACAGCGTTGGTCTGGGCTAGCCACCGGTCTCGATATGCTGTTTAGGCCAAGATTACGGACGTTGAAGCACCTCAGTGTTTGATGAGAGCTACAGTAAGCAACTCCTGGATATTCGTGGCTGCCGACTTGCAGCGATTTCTGAGACCCCATGAGCGATAGTATCATTCTTGCTCGTTTTGCGTCGAAAGGCCACCGAACGGGCACCGCTTAGATAGTAGTGCTTTCAGGATGTTTGGCGCCGTACGAACATGCGTCCGAGCCAAAAGAGTGTGTCGTCTTGGTCGAGCTCGTTGCGCCACCTTGTTGCAGCACAATTCCACTTGCAAGACATCGAAAACTAGAGATTGCTGTACATGCTGCGCGCTGTACCCACCCAGAGGTTTACTTCGACGAACTGCGAAAATAATGATTCGAATCACCGCTATGCTAAACCTTAACGACTCTAGCGTTGATTGGGACATATCGCCGCCTTGGGATCGGCACACGACATCCGTACAGATAATCGCACATTGCAGACAACCTGCATTTGTATCTCTGCGTCCCCTTTTCCACATGCGTTCCGTCCAAATGCTGGGGGCACGAAATGGCATATTAGCTCAAGTCGAACACGGCCTAAAATACTTCGAGGTAATCGCCAAGTACATGTGATATTAGTGCGGTATGCTGCAGCCAAGGAGATGACCTCGCGAGCATCGCCCTTCCGGTCGACGGGCAAGAACAGATTGAGCGTGCATATCTATCTGCCCAATATATCGACACCGACTCACAAAGCTAAGACGATTATGAGCGTATGTGCTCCAACATGCTGTATTTGTCAAATCCGTTGAGTCACTAGTTCTCTGGAAGTGGAATGATACACATCTTGAAGTGGATCTCGGATCCATCCAGGGATGTGCAACGGCGCGCAGATCGAAATCAAAGCAAGCACTGTACGCTACTGCTGGGCAATGAATGAGGTGGCGTATGGAGGGGGGGGGGGGGGGTCAGAATTGGCTTTTTCACTGACATTTTCCTGCCGACATGGTAACCATATTTTTCATGGTCGGCTACCATTTCCATCTCGGAAATGGACCACCTTCCAAATGGTTAGCCATCCGCAGGGCATTTTGCAGTCAGTCGTACTGCCATACACTCCTTTTATATTGAAGTTTGTATTTCAAGTCACCACACATTTATCATTCCGCAAGAAGTTGCCGCCATCGAGATGGATCGTGCAGCGCTGGACCTAGCGTGAGCTAGAGGCACACGGCGGCACTGAGGCGTTTTGCACGGGTGCTTCTAGCTGCAGCTACGGAGCCGTGCCTCGATTGGCAGTATGTCCTGTTGATTTTCGGGCGTGAGGACAGAGCACCTAAAGTGTAGGTCCTACATGTACTAGTTTGCATGTATACTACCGGTACATCAAAATACCTGGTCAAGCTGCAGTGTGTTTTTGGGGGCCTTCAGCACGCGCAGCAACCCCCCCTTGAGCGAGGACTTTTCGCCCACTGCTGGGTGCTCGACTAGTTTGCATGAAATGGTAGACCAGCTCAATTCTGAACCGTGCCATATTTTTCAAGTTTTCCAACCGAAAGTCTACCATATTTTTGTACCATTTACCAATTCCCCCTATTCGCATCATTGCATGCACAACGCTTTGTACTTCTAAGTATCATTCATGGAACCCCCTGGACCGTTTGGCGATAACAAAATAGTATTATGCAGTATAACGTGGCTTACCTTACAAGTCAGCTACGGGCTGTAAAGGCTTACCAGAAGAAATAAACTTTTTTCACGTCTGCAGAAGCTGCTGAATAAATAACAAGCTATTGTGGTAAAAAAACATCGCGGACAGCATCACTTTCGTGCTCATGGCCACCCGGACTCAACATCCGGAGTCGATAGAACAGTCTGAACACTCGCGATGGCCTTTCACCGAAGAAGGGCTGCCAACCTGTCTGCCTTCAGGCGTCCGAGCCCAACGCCCTCCAACATGATTGCATTCATCGCAGCTACTTCTTGCTGCGATGGGTTGGCGCGGAGCAATTGGAGTTGTCACAAACCAAAGCTGATGGACCCAAGGAAACTATTTTGCGATGGGTACCTCCTGACAATTAATATGTTGCACAAGAAATATATGCAGTTTCATGTTGGCTGCGGCTGCGCGCCAAATCTCAAGACGCCGGGGCCAGCACACGACGCCTCAGCGAGCATGTACCAGGGCGCGGCTCGTGGCCGCGGGGACAAGGTGCGTCTGCGAGTATCTCCACCCCCTCCTCTCTGTCCCACCTCTCTAAGTTGATGCTCTTGCTCGTCCTGCATGACTTGATGCCGATTGGCACGAAAGAAGCGTCAGCGCCTCGCGCCCCCGCCCAACGAGCTGTGGATGGAGGCCATCATGAGCAAGGGCAAGACGCAAGATGGCTACATTGCAGCCTCCACTAGCGGAGTGACGTCCTCCTCGGCCGCTTGGCAGGGCAGAGCAAAGACGTCGCAGGACTGGGAGGCGCAGGCGTCCACGCAGTACCAGCAGCACTCTGCTTCGGGCTATCAGGGGGAACCGGTAGATCGTTCTACCTTGTACCAGGGTAGAATGTCGACAGGTTATCAGGGAAGAACGATGGATTCAGCAGTGGGATACCAAGGGAGAACGGTAAAGAGTTCTATCTCGAGCTATCAGGGAAGAACCGTGGAGGGCACGACAGGGTACCCGGGTAGAACGATGGATGGGAGAATGATCGACGCAGCCTACCAGGGAAGGATGACGCATCCCCCCACAAACTACCAGGGAAGAGTCACGGATGGCTCCCCTGGTAGAATGTACCAGGGTCGAGTGACGGAGGCATCGTCCGGGAAGATGGCTGAGGACTACAAGCGGGAGCGGAAGCTGCCCCCGAGGGTGGAGGAGATGCTGCGCGAACAGGTGAATCTGGACGAGGCGGTGCTGCACGATGCCTTCGCAGTGGCGATGGAGGACTTGATCCCGGAAGTGGAGGCCAATTTTGTGGCCAAGGGATTGTGCCACTTATGCGGCGTGGGCGAGAACCACTACGTCCCAGTGGTCAACTTCTGTCCGCACGCCGATGAGAATCACTCGCTGTGTCGGGAGCACTTGCGCAGCGTGTACAGGGTGAGGATGGAGGCGCTTTTTGTCGGCAGGAACGGATCTGCGCCGAATCGGCGCTTGCTGCGCTGCTTGATTTGCACGACGGGATGTCCGTGCACCGCCTGCGTCGCGGCGAAAGAGCAGGAGGTCCAGAAGTACAAACGCTATCTCATGGACACGCTGCGCCGTAGTGGACAGGGCTCGGTTGGTACTCTGAAGGACGAACAGAGTGCTGCTGCTGCTGCTTCTCCTGGTGGTCCTGCTTCAACAGCAGATGGGCGATTAACGTACGGCACGCCCCAAAGCGCGGCTAGTAGCGCTGACCGCCGATATGCACAATATCCTCCTACGCCACCAGTGGAGGGCCGCCCGTCCATTCAACGTGACGGATATTCAGCTCAAAATGTGGAGCTTGGAAAAGCGTATGATGGCCGCAGACAAGTGCAGGCTCAACAGTCTGAATATCAACAGTATCCGGCGGATCAACGAAGCAGCCGTGACGGATACCATACCAGCATGCGGGCACAGCAGAAGACTCCGCCTCAATACCCTCCTGTTCCGAAACGAGCAGCGAAGGAGACGGCTGGTGCTATGCTCTCTGTAATGGCCGAGAGTGCGCAGGTTCCTGATCCACGAGTTGCTGCTAGAGTAGCCTCTCCTCGTGCCCACCAAGGCTCCGTGGAGTCTCCGTCTGCAGCCACTGTGCTGAACTGTGTCGAGTCGGAGAAGTCTCTGGTTCGACTATTGAGCTCGTTGAATCAAGAGGGGGCGCTGGCCACTTCGATGGCGATGGATGCCAGCAGCCAGTCCAGCAAGGACAGCACTTATCACCCTAGCGAATCGTGCAACGGGACCAGCGGAGTCCAAGTAGCGTCGTCACCCAGTGTATACTCTGGTCGTGGAATTGCTGGCAGACGCCGCCACGCTGACAGCTCTTACCAGGATCAATCCTCGACTAGTTCGGTGGCCTCCGGTGATAGTACCCCTCGTGAGCGTACTAGTGGTAGTGCGCGATCCTCCAACACGGCACCTCGTGACTTGGGGGACGACACGTCCTCAAGAAATGCTTCCGAGACAGCGGATCACGAAGAAAATACTGCTAGCGAACAGAGTGACGATGGCAAACCCGAGACAAGGCCGAAACTTAGCTCCAGCTCAGATACCCGCGAGAAGGAGAACACGCCCAGGGCTGTCAAGAAGGAGAATCCGCCGCCACAGACGTCTACGCCACCGCCTCACCGTGGGCCAGGCCGCCCACGTAAGGAACCGACTAGCTCGATTAGCGCTCGTGGGGGGAAGAAGAGCCCACAGGAGCGTAAGACGACGCCATCCGCGAAGGGCAGGGGGCGAGGTAAACGCGTTAATCGCGTGAACAACGACGATGAAGACACGGAGGATGAGAACTACAACCCGGATGACGATGCGGACGTGGATGAAGAGGAACGCCAAGGTGAAGGTGGTAATGGCTCCGATAGCGAGCTGGACGCGAATTTAGATTTTTGTGAGGTGTGCCAGGGTGCAGGCGACCTGGTATGTTGTGACAAGTGTCCTCGCTCATTCCACCTCAAATGCCTGAACATGGAGGAGAGTGACTTGCCCGAGGGTGATTGGCAGTGTGATGAGTGCAAGAAGCCGTCGCGGTTCGACTCGTATTCCACCGCGGTGGCCGCCGAGCAAAGCTTGCTGGACAAGTGTGTGAAGATCGTCGAGTGCTTGAAGTCGCATCCGTTCTCCAAGCCGTTCCTCCACCCTGTGGAGAACGTGCCGCTGTACACGCGCGTGGTGAAGCAACCGATGGATTTGTCGAAGATTGAGACCAAACTGAAGAAAGGTGGGTACATTGTGGACAGCAACACAGTGGCAGCGGGTGTCAAGGAGCTAGATTCCACACACTTCGCCAACGACATTCGACTCATGTGGTCGAACTGCAAGCTCTTCAACGACGACGGATCGGGAATCACCCGCGCGGCTGACATCTTGTCGGCCGGTTTCGAGCGACTGTATAAAGAATCCCTTCAAGCGCCGTTGAGTTCATGAGCAGGAAGCCGGATATTAGCGAGTGAATTGGGGCAACATGCTTCGTGCACTTCATGAAGCATCGGAGCAAGTTGAAGTGGGCAACTGTGCTTCAAAGGATTCGTTTGGCCAACTGTGACGTCGGTATCTAGGAGGTTTTCAAGTTAGTCGCCACTGCACAATGGAGACGATAAGTATGAGTGCGTGCCACCAGCTATTCTTATTGTTTTTTTTTAGCTTTGATTGTGGCTCATGCTAAGTAAAGCATGAGGCATTTTTAAACCACAGGAAGGGAGTCGAAGGCCACTTTCATAAAAGCCTGCAGTTGTTGTGGTCGTGATGGAACTCGCCTTGGATGAAGAAGGCGCCCAGGTGACAGCCGTCACCTCGTACGATTCGAACTTCCCGCCGGTCAACATCTTGGACGGGTAAATGTCAACGACTTCGACAGCCCTCTCTCCCAGTGAGCTCACTTGTTTTTTTTTTTGCTTTCGTGCTTGAAACAGAGAGCAATCGTCCAAGTGGGTGACGACTGGGAGCTTCCCACAAGAAATCGTGGTCCAGCTAGCGACCACGGCCTCTGTGGTTCGTGCCAAGATGTGGACACGAAATGTTAAGGAAGTGGCTGTAGAGTCCTGCAGCGGCCCAACGCCGACCAAATGGGAGAAGCTCTTCGACACGAGTAAGTCGAACAAGTCGCTCGTTGCGTTGTACTCTCTGTCGTACACTAACCTGTGTTTACCACTTTCAGAGTTGAAGGAGACGGACAGCGAGATGCAGATCGTGAGCGAGAACGTCAAGCCGACCGACGCGTCCTTCATCAAATTCAAGATCCTGTCCGGCTGGAACGACTTCGTGGTAGTGCATCGCGTTAGCGTGGAGGGCTCGACATCACGGCGTCTATAAATTCGCTATATGCATCCATCGCTTTTCACACGACTTCGCCTTGTCTATTTCTTGCCGAAGAAGGAAGTGAGCGACTTCATGCCCGTGCGGTCCACGTTGGCCAGTTTGCTCTTCTTCTTTACCGCTCCAGTGCTCGCCGGTGTCGGTCTTTTGGCGCCGTTCTCGGGCGTCTGTCGCTGGTCGAAGCGCTTGAACGTGTCCAGCGGACCCGCTGTTTTCTTGACAACCTTCTCTTCCACCTCTTTGTTCACCCTGCCAAAAACCAACAACAAATACCCATCAGCCACTCGTCACAGAACTTTAAACACAATTTCCACCCACTTGAACTCATTGCAGAGCAGGCCAACCCACTCCTCCGGCAGATAATTTGCCACCACGCCAATAGCCTCGCGATAATGATCTTCAGCCTTTGCGCTCTTGCTCTTTTCCTCCGTCTTTTGCCCCGGTAGATTCACCTGCCCGTCTGCAGCCGTGGCCTTGGCTGCCCCCTGCTCCTGCTTTGCCAGTACAGCTGCCACTTTTTCCACTTTGGCACGCAGCCACTGTGTCATTTTCTTCTCACTGGCCTTGACGTACACATTATCAACGCCCGACTCTCCGTCCACGTCCTGAACCTCACATAGTTTCTCAATGTTTTCCACCGTGAGCGTTGAGAGTTGCAACAGCCACGTGTTGCTGTCGGCCGATAGCAGGTCGTAGACGGACATGAAGCGCGATTTTTGGGCCCAGGCGGCGTGAAAGAGCACGAAAAGTGGGTCGATCTTGGAGAAGACGGTGACGCCGCCGTCTTGCAGTACCGTGTTGCCTACGAACCAGCTACGCGCGCCCTCGGGCGGCTGAAGGCGCTGCAATTCCAGTAGTTGCGCCTTGTCACAGTTCAGAGCCAATTGCCGCGCACGAGGCGAGTTGCTGCTGGAGCGACAGGTCCACGTGACGACCGTGAGCAGCGGCTGCTCCGTCGCGTCCGAGTGGAAGCGCCCCAGGTTGGCGGAACTCGGCAGCTCCGATGGCACGAGCGCGAGCATCTTGCGACCCATTTCGATCCTGGAAGTTGCGGTTTTGGCGCCAGAGTGTAGGTCTTTTTTTTGGCGGGAAACTGAGATTGCCACTTTTTGCCATTTGGCTCACAAGTGGAAAAGTAGCTCGCTGGTTGCCAATGGGGAAGAAAGCTGCGCCGCCCAAGACGCAGCGCTCCATCATGTGCGTTGTAACCCGAGTCTCTCTGTTGCCGTTGCCACCCTCTGTAACCTTATACTGCCACTTTGCCACCCAGGTCGTTCTTCGGCGCGGGGGCCCCAACGCCGCCGCCCAAAAAGCGCAAACCGGAGCAGGACGAGGATGACAAACCCGCCGAGTCGCCCGTCAAACCCGTGAAGAAGCCGAAGACGGAGAAGAAAAAAGCAGAGAAGATACAGGAGGAGAAGCAGGTGGAGGAGGAGCCCGAGGAGGAACAGAAAGAGCAGGTGGAGCCTGAGGACGTTGAGATGCAGGAGGCTGAAGAAGAGGAGGAAGACGACGAAGAGGAGGAAAAGAGCAAGACGAAGCGTAAGTGGACGTACCTCTATGGTTTTATATTGTGGAGGGAGATCGGCTGAGTTTCTTGGTGTCTCTTTCAGCGGGTCGACGTCGTCTGCGGCAGCGCGTGGTGGATGATGAGGACGAGGACAGCGACCTGGAGTTGGCCATGACGAGCGGGAAGGCCAAGAAGGAGGATGTGATCGACATGACGTCCCCAACATCGTCACCACTGCAGCCCAAGAAGGAGACAAAGGAGAAGATCGAGAGCCCCAAGAAGGAGGTGATGCCAATCGAGGATGACGAAGAGGTGGAAGAAGTGGGGGAGACGAAGCTGAAGAAGGAGGCGAAGAAGGAAGCGAAGAAGGAAGCGGCAAAGACCAAAGAAGATGCTGGAGACGCTGAAGAGCTGAAAGAGAAGAAGCCGATAAAGACCGAGACGAAGAAGAAGATGTCATCGCCTGCTGCATCCAAGACGTCGTTCTTCACCCCTGCATCTGGGAAGAGCAAGACCAAGGCAAAGCCCACTCCGGCTGACGACAAGAAGACTGCGAAGGTCAAGAGCGACCCGGAAGCGGATACCTCAAGCAAGCAGGACAAGGATGCTGCAGAAGAGCTGGAAGAGCAGAGTGATGAGCCGCGCGAGACCCCATACTCCGCCCTCGCGCACTTGTTCGCAAAGATCGAAGAGGTGACCGGCCGTCTCGTGATCCAGGACCTGCTGACGGCGTTCTTCCGCGACGTGATTCACCGCTCACCCGACGACCTGCTGGCCTGCATCTACCTCTGCGTGTGTGTCGACCTGGCGCCGCCTTTCGAGAACCTGAAGATCGGGATCGGCGACGCCATTCTGATGAAAGCCATCGGCGAGGCGACGGGCGCCAACCTCAAGTTCATCAAGGAGATGTACCACAAAGAAGGGGACCTCGGGAAGGTGGCACAGAACGCGCGATCGAAGCAGAAGACGCTATCGTTCGCGTCGATCAACCCCGCAGCTTCGAAGGGCACCGGCCTCACCGTCCAGCACGTGTACAACCAGTTCGTCAAGATCGCCAAGATGACCGGAAACAACTCGCAGCAGCAGAAGTGCTCCATCATCAAGGGCTTGCTGGTCAAGTGCGAGAAGGAGAAAAAGTCCCAGGACAAGAGCGCGCAGTCAGCTGAAGGAGCCAAGTACATTATCCGCGGCCTCCAGGGCAAGCTGCGCATCGGACTGGCTGAAAAGTCGATCCTGATGGGCCTGACGTACGCCTTCATGACGGACAAGGACTACAAGGACAAGGAAAAGCAGCAGGAGGCGCTTGCCTTTGTCAAAAAGGCTTTCGCGGAGTGTCCGAGCTACAACGCACTCATCGCTGCGTTTTTCGAAGTGCAGAAGGAGTGCTCTACTTCCCCTTTCCTTCGCGTGAAGGACTTCGCCAAGGTTTCTGACAAGTGCGTGCTCACACCAGGCACCCCGGTGTCCCCCATGCTTGCGCGTCCCACCAAGGCGTACGCAATGGTCTTTGATCGCTTCGAAGGCAAGCCGTTTACCTGTGAGTACAAGTACGACGGAGAACGCGCGCAGATCCACATCCTTCCCAATGGAGAGATCGCCATTTTCTCGCGAAACTTTGAGAACTCCACGGAGCGCTTCCCTGACGTCAAGCTTGCGATCTCTAAGGCCGCCAGGAAGAGCGTCGTAAAGAGCTGTATCGTTGACGCAGAAGTGGTTGCCGTGGATCGTGCGACCAACAAGCGCCTGCCGTTCCAGGTGCTTAGCACACGTTCTCGCAAGAACGTGAAAGTGGAAGACATCAAGGTACTCGTCTGTATATACGCGTTCGACTTGCTGTTCCTGAACGGCGAGTCTTTCCTCAGCACTTCGCTGGCCAAGCGACGTGAGAAGCTGCGCGAGATGTTCGAAGTGAGTCCTGGCCACTTCGAATTTGCAACTTCGCTGGATGTTGAGGACGGCGTGGACGTGAAGGATAACGCTGAAGCGATGGAAGAGGCCGTGGACAAGGTGCGCACTTTCCTCGAGGAGGCTGTCCGTGAGAACTGCGAAGGTTTAATGGTGAAGACGCTGGAGAAGGAGGCGACGTATGAGCCTGCGAACCGTTCTCACAAGTGGCTCAAGCTCAAGAAGGACTACCTCGATGGCATTGGCGACTCGGCCGACCTGGTTCCGATCGGAGCCTTCCACGGTCGCGGCAAGCGCACTGGCGTCTACGGTGCGTACTTGCTGGCATGCTACGACCCGGATACCGAGATGTACCAGCCGATTACCAAGCTTGGCACTGGTCTGTCGGATGAAGTCCTCAAGCAGTTCTACGACCAATTGAAGGAGAAAGTGGTGGACAAGCCGCCTAGCGACTATGCAATTAGTGAAGGAATCAAGCCGGACGTCTGGTTCGAGGCGAGTTGCGTGTGGGAAATCCTAGGCGCAGACCTGTCCATCTCGCCCAAGTACACGGCTGCCATCGGCCTCGTGTCAAAGGAGAAGGGCATTTCACTGCGCTTCCCTCGCTTCATCCGCATCCGGGACGATAAGGAGACGACGCAGGCGACCACCTCCTCTCAGGTATGTGCGGCTGTTGTTGCTTATCTCGTGCATCGGACTGACTTACGCGTTGCTCAATGTGTTTGCTGTGACGTAGATCGCCGACCTGTACCAAGCTCAGGGTCTTACAACTGTCACGAACGGTGAGGAAGAGGAGGACGACATGCTTATCTAGGAGCGAGTGCAACTGACTCCCGATTGCCAGTGGCACTGGTAACTATCAACACAGCTATCAACCTTTTTAGAAAATGAATGCGTCAATGCTGTTGGTTTTTGAGCAGATGATGAAGACACCGCGAAACGCTTTGGAGAAACGGAAGGCCGCGCACGGCATTTGGCAAGTGTCGCCGCTATATAAGGGAAATGGCTGACCGCAGCTTCCTGTGGGGCGGAAGAAATCCGCCACCGCGCCGGGCGACGGAGCACGGAGAACGGCGGCGCCATGACCAACAGCGTCTCCTGGTGGAGCTGGAACTGGACGACTCGCTGTACCAAGGCACTGTTCGAGCGGCAATCGGACAGAACGTACCTTTGCACGCGGATGGAGTTTCTGCCAGGAGAACGACGTTCGCCGCTGACACAGGCCACCGTCGCCAGTTCCAGCCCAGTTATGAACAAGACTTTGCAGATCCAAGACCACGCATGCAGACTCAAACCCCTCGAGACTCGGGGGCCAAACCACTCACGGAACGGCAGATGCAGCAGCTTCACGCGAGGCGTCTCTCGAGTCCGTACAAGCTGAAGCAGCAGGTGCAAGGCTCTCGAAACGACCCGACACGTCACCGCCACCATCAGCAGCAGCAACAGCAATCCCCTCCACGCAAAAGCACGTCCCGTTCGCCATCGATGCTCCAGTCGCCAGCTCAACTCGTGATCGAGTCCATTCGACAAAACATTCACCTGCGCGATCAAGTGTTGGCGCATTTGCAGCAAGAACTTATGGGCGTGTTGCCGCTGCACCGGGCATCTCACGTGGAGAAGAATGTACCGCAGCGAGTGGTCAAGTTGCTCAACAGACTGCGCAGTCTGTCGCTCTCAGTCGTGGAAGCAGTGGTGTACTTGAACAGCGAGATCGGCGACTCTGGCGCTGGTGTTGAGCACGAAATCTTGGAGCAAGAGTTTTACGGGTATTTACTGCAGATGGCGTCCTCCGACACGGATTTCCTGGTGTGTTCTCCACCGCTCCAGCGCTTCTTTGAGGACTTTGAGGTGAATCTGACGCGCAACCCTTTCGTGGATGGATTGTCCTTGGACTCGTCGGAAGTTTTGCTGTGCTCCTGTCATCAGACCGCGTCTTCGGATCGATTATTCTGCTTTGCGTCGCTGTCATCGTCGTCTCTCTTGCGTTTACTAACGCATAAGCTTGAAGACTTTGCACTCCAGACCCAGCGATATCTTCAAGGCTGGCAGATTTTACCTGCAGAGCGTGTGGCAGCAGCGTTGTTGCATTTGACGGATCTTGAGACGCGGTTTAATGCGCTTCGAACGCTCCCAAGGTACCTGCAGACACAAAACGATAGCAGGAGGTTCCTTCCCCAGCAACTCGGTCATCAACAGCGTGGAATTAGTGACGTGGCGTATGGTTATGGTACATTCGAGGATGAAACGATACAACGGTTGGATCGTCAGGACTCGGACGCATCTCTTTCAGGAGGAGACGATCAGTCTCGTAGTCAGATCCCTGTAATGCAGGCATGGGCAGGTTCACCAGTATCGAAAGCCCCAACTGAAGATCGTCCGCCATCGTCAAAGGCGACTGAATTGCTGCCGTCTAAACGTTCAAATGAGTCGGCTAGGAGATTATCAAAGAAGGAGGAAGACGCGCAGTCTCCGTCTTCTTTATCGACTTCGAGGACACAAGCGCCAGCTCCAGCGTCTGCGAGAACAGGGTCATCAAAGCCAATTTCGTGTGGAGCTCAACCGTCTCACTTGGCTTCTGCAATGCTTTCATCTTCTAGAAGCTCGACTGGCGATGCTAGCTCACGCGGAAACGGAGAAGTCGACGCTGCGAAAATTACGCCGCTAGTGTTACCACTGCCCATGCCCATGCTCGATACGGCCGCAATAGCGAAGTCGTCGAGCAGGAGTATCCAGTCGGAGCGATTTGCATCCAAAAAGAGGGGCAGAACAGCAAGTGAGACGAGCGGCGGTCGAAGTAATTATGTCGATGTGGGCATCCAGATGACCGAGCGGAGAACGGCAACGAGTCAAAAGCAGGAACTGTTGACGTCGAGGAAATCCGCTAGGAATCACTCGACACGGTCAATGCGAGATGAAGCCATTCAGGCCTGTGAAGAGGAGTCATCCGATGTTGAAACAGAGCAAAAATTATTTATCCCTGCCGTGACAAGACAAGACCTGTCGCCAGATACACCTCCAACTCCCGAAACAGATATGCTGAGCTCACCGAAGCAGCTTGAGCAAGATGACAATGTAAACCCCGAAGACGCGATGTTCTTGTCTGAATTGGAGTCTGCAACTCTTCCCAGCTCACTTGAGTCGCTGACGCGAGTAGTTAATGGAGAAGCGCATTACTCGATAAATGTTGCGGGAGCAACGCAGATGGTTTCACCAATCGAAAGTGCGGCGGAAATTTATGCGCTAGACAATGACGATGCCTACGAGTGCGATTTTGAGTACTCTTCCAACGACGCTCTTTCCAGTATCGCAATGGCGTTGCAAATGCTTCCAAGCTTTTCGTTCTCGACCGTGGAATCCACTGACGAAGTCTTGAGGCCCGAGGAGGCCATCCCACCAAGCGAAATTGCGAGTGTCGAGCTGACGGGAGCCGAAGAATACGCATTCGACCTTGTCGATATGGCGGCTGTGCGGGCAACTGTTGTTGCCGCAACATCGAGTGCTGTTGTATCCCCTGCGCCAACCAGGCCATGCACACAACGTGAAATCGCCATTTCATTGGAAAATACAATCGATGAACTGGAAAGTGTGGAGCAACGAGCTGAGCTTCCTGTGTCAGAAGATGATGAATACGCGTACTCATCCAGCACGGCTGTGTCCAACATTGCGATGGCGCTGAGTCTTCTGCCAAATGTTTCTAGAGAGGACGAGCAGTCGGACCTTTGGGCTTTTGAGGGTTTTGATTCTTCCAGAACCAGCACCTACCGCTTAGTCGAAGATGATCGACCAGAAGAAAAGCCACCATCTTCTAGCCACATCGAGGTCCAAGTGGAGGCCTCAGTAGCGCCCACTGCACCTGAATCACTTCGAAGCGAAATCTCATGGAGAATGAACGACGAAGCTGAGTATTCTGCAGGACCTTTATCTCACAGCTACGGACCAGCAATAACGAGTGTAGCCACAGTGAATTCGTCACCAGTTTCATCTCGAAGAAGCAGTAATTCAGGGGTTACGAAAGAGCAGAGTCGGCGCTCTTCTGCTGCTTCATCTGACTGTGAAGTCTCGGTAAGGGCCGGTGATCAAACCATTCGGACATATCCTGCTTCATTTCAAAGTAGCAATTCAGCTACGACGAGTTACCAGGGCGATGATGAAAGCGAACCTGACGAGTTCAATCGGATTTTCGCACTCTGTCGAGATATCCAAGGGGCAGCGTTTGACATGAGCCACTGGGTATCTCAGCGCGAGGTTGAAGACCACATCCAGGCTGTTGCGCAGCCGTTCTCGGCGCTAATGGGCTACTCTTTACCTACAGCTGCAAAGGCTCAAGTTGCCAATGGTCCCAAGTATTTGGAGCGAGAGTTGAAGATGCTTCGTCGGAACTTTGCGAATTGGAAGACTGCGTGTGCAGAGCAGAGGAGAGCCAAACTGGTAGTTCGTCGGCTGGTTGCGAGACGCAAAGTCCGACAATTCGTTCTATACCATCACAAGAGGCACATTCAAGCTCGGATAGAAGAAGAAAACCGTCTACGGGTTCATGCAGCTTTGCGGATACAACAGAACTGGAGGATTTATCGGCACAATCTGCGGGTTTCTAAACGCAAAACTGCGTTTCGTGTCGTTCGCATGGCATTCCGTCGCACGGTCTTCTTTGTTGGGATAACACGACGGCGACGACGACGGGAATGCGCAAAGGAAAAGCTGGTTCGGTGGTGGAGACGCCAGCGATTGCGCATCAAGAAGAAAAAGCAACGCCAAGAGAAAATCGCTTGGGAAAGACAGCGTCGGTCACGAGCTTTGAAGGAGATTCAACGCTTTCTCAAAGAGATTCTGCTCCGCAGGAAGTTGAAAGCCGCTCAGGAGATGGCGAAGAACATTTTATTCAAAGAGCAGTTGAAGTGGACGAAGGCCAAGCGAGATGTGGAGAGGAGTATGAAGCTCAATTCAAAGCACCGCCGCGAGCTCATTGCGGATATGAACGCTAGACTGGCCGACATTGATCGGCGGTGGCAAACGTCCGAGCAAGAGCGAGTGCAACTTCTCACGCACCACGAGCGTGTTGTGCAGCAACAGCAACAAGCTGTTAATGTACGACGACGGAGACTTGCGGCGCTGAAGCTACAAATGTTTTTCAGAGTTCTTCTTCTTCACAAGAAGCTGCAACAAGTGGAATCGAAAAAGAAGCAGTGCGAGATCAAGCTCCGAGAAGAACTCTTAGCGAAGGAACAGCTAGACGCTAAAGCACAAAAGCGTATTGGCCAGACGCGCACGCAGGTGCGCGTGCTCGAGCGCAAACTCGGCCGGATGGCACATCAAGCTCTGGAAGCTGACGTCCTACATCGACGGACCGTTCAGGACCATCAAGTCCGTGAAAAATCAGCTCAAGAGCGTGCCGCTCGACAGCGGATTAAGGCTTTCATCGATGCTAAAGCGCTGACTAGGAGGGCTGATCGTGAACGTCGCAAGCTTCAACTAGAGCAAGCGCTCCTCCTCGCAGAGAAACGAGAGGTTGAACTCATGTTTACCGAAGAACATCTTGAGCAGCGGCGAACAGCGCTATCTACCGCAGCAGATCTTCGTCAGCGCTTGTCTGAACTGGAGAAACGATCCGAGGCGCTTTTAGTGGCGAGGAATCAGCTGGCGGCGGAGAAGGAACAGGAGGCACTGGAAGCAGCGGCGGCTCTGGAGCACACGAGAGTCGAAGCTGGGATGCAGCAGATCGCGTCGTGGGTGTCCGGGAAGATGCAGCTTTCCAAGGTTAAAAAGGAGAAGGCGGCGATCCGAGCGTCGGCGGCGCAAGCTCTGGAGGAAGAGAAGCGGAAGCAACGCAAAGAGATCGAGGCCAAGGTGAGGGAAGTTACGTCGATAAAGACCTCGAGTTACATGCATCAACGCCTCAGCCAGCATCGCAACCAGAAGACCGTGGAGATGCTGCGGATACAGCAACAACAGAAGACTGCGCAGGAAAAGGCGATGGCAGAGCGCACCCGAGCGCAATTGGTGCAGATGATCATTGACGTCAAGCTTCTGACTGAGCGCGAGAGTGAGGGAGCCATCGCTCGGGGCTTGGGTGGGGTTGCACGGTTCTACAAAGCTCTCCAACACAAGTTTGCGAGGTTGAAGCACGTAAGGGAAATGAATTGTGCTCGGAGAGTTCAACGAGCGTGGCGCTGGTGGGTGTACAGGCAGAGGATAAAGCGTGCGCAAGAGCTCGCGTTTGTGCAGTTTGAAGAAGCAAAGCAACGCCAGGCGTTGGCTCGAAGACTTCAGACTTGGTGGAGATGGTGGGTACACGAGCAGCAGCGCCGAAGAGAACAGCAACGAGTGTTTGACGTACATTTACAGGGGATTCAAGTTCGAGCGAACGTGCGCAAAATTCAACGAGGGTGGAGGCGTTGGGTATCGCGAAGGCAGGAGCAGCAACTCGCTTTCAACTCCCACCTGGAAGCGATCTGTGTTCGGGCCAACGTGCGTAAGATCCAAGCCGTGTGGCGTCAATGGGTCGAGTGCGAGAACGACCGAAGACGTGAGCAGCAACTGGTTTTCGACGCACACTTGGAGGCGATTCGTACGAGAGCCAATGTACGCAAGTTTCAGCGAGCATGGAGACGTTGGGTCCACAGCGAGAACGAGCGAAGGTTTCAACAGCTTATCGTATTCGAAGAGCACTTGAAAGCTGTCCGTATTCGTGCTAGTGTGCGCAACATTCAGGGTGTGTGGAGACGCTGGGTCCAACGCGAGAACGCGCGAAGGTATCAACAGCTCTTAGTGTTTGAGAGGCACTTGGAAACAATACGACAGCGAGCGAATGTACGTAAAATCCAAGGAGGGTGGCGGCGATGGACGCAGCGTGAGCGAGAACGAAGGCAGCGACAACAGCAAGTGTTTGACACGCATCTCGAGTCGATAAGAGTTCGAGCCAATACTCGGAGGATTCAAGCTCTTTGGCGACGATGGGTTCTACATGAGCAAGAGCGAAGGCGTCAGCAGCAACTTGCGCTTGAGGATCTTTTACACAGTGTCCGTATCCGAGCGAATGCCCGCAAAATTCAAGGCAGTTGGAGACGTTGGATCAGCACAAAGCAAGAGCAAAGGGAGGAGAGCAGACGCGTCCAGCGACTCGTATCTTCAAGTGCTGCCCGTATCCAGAGATGGTGGCGGAAGTGGCAGCAGAAACAGCGAGACAAGGCTGACAGAATTCGACTTTTGCGTAATGCGAAGGCTCAAGTAATTCAGCAGAAGTGGAAGAGATGGCGTCAATGGAAGCAAGCGCAACAACAGAAGAAACGTCTTCAAGTTCGACGAGAAACTTGCGCTAGGAAACTCCAAAAGGTCTGGCGTCGGTGGCGTGAGTGGAAGCGTAGGCGAGACGAGAGCGCAAAGCGAATACAGGAGCGCTGGGAGAAGTGGCAGCAGGAGAAGGAGGTTGAACGTGTACGAAAGACCCACTTTCTGGCAGCTACACGGATACGAAAGCAGTGGCTTCGATGGAAGTGCAAGCGCCAGTATGAACAGGAGAAGGCGCGAAGGCGCCGCAGACTGCAATTGAGCTCATTGAGGATACAAAATGCCTGCTGCAAGTGGTGGGAGCGCAAACAAAAGGAACAGCAAGCGATTCGAGCCGTGGAAGGTATTCAAAGAGCTTGGAAAAGGTGGCGGCGCCGATCCCTGGAGAAAGCCGAGCAAAAGCGGCAAGAAAAGGGAGAGCGTGCTATTGCGCTCAGAATCGAGCAGAACTGGACGAAGAAGCGACGTGCGCAACTACAGCAAGAGCAAGAGCACCGGGTTGCAGCGGCGCTAGCTATTCAAAACCAGTGGCGACAAGGCAGAGTGCTGGAAGCGGAAGGCCGAAAACTGCAGCTTCATGCGTGTGCGATCAAAATCCAGAAGCTGTGGCAGACTCAGAGACTGCGGATGGAAGAGCGTACGAAGCAGGACGCGGAAATGGTCAAAAGACAGCAGAATGCTAGTGCGCTAACAGTTCAATGGTTTTGGCGCAAGCAACACAAGAAGCTTGTGCTGCAGCGCCAGAACGAGCAAGTTCCACGAATTCAAGCCGCAAGTTCATCGAAGATCCAACGGAACTCGGGGGTACAGCAGCACCAACGAAAGCTGGAGAAAGCGCGCATTCAGCATGAACAGCACATGAGTGCGTTGAAAATTCAAACCGCGTGGCTCAAATGGCATCATGCGCAGCAGGAGGAGCTCGAAAGGGACCGTATTCGCCAAGAGCAGTACGAGAGCTCGCTTAAGATTCAGCGGAACTGGGGGATTTCGCAACGTCGGCGGAAAGTCAACCAGGAACGGACCCGCCACAAGCAAAACATGAGCGCTCTCAAGATCCAGAAGCAGTGGAGAAGATGGCGCCATCTTCGCCTTGAACAGCGGAATCCAAGCAGGGACAACGCTGCCCAACCGCAGAAATCTCGAAGTAGTTCCACAGCAGAGCGACAAGACGTATCGGCCCCAAAACCTGAACAACTTCAGCAAGAGCGCCAGCAAAAGCTGGATCGTATTCGACAACGATCCTATGGGCGATGTATCGTTCGCGCAATGAAGCGATTCCACCGGCGCTGCAAGGAGGAGAATGCTGCGACGAAGATTGAAGCGATCTGGAAAGGCAAGCTGTACAGGATGCACTTCCTGCTAGCATTGGAGATGAAACGCGCTGAGGAGGCTCGACAGTATCGGCTCATGGTGTCGGTGTTTGCGACCAAAGTGCAGGTTTGTTGGCGCCGATGGCACACGGGGGTACGGCAAGTGAAGCGCTCAGTTGTGAAGAGCGAAGAGCTTCGCTTGATCCAGGAGGCAAAAGCCCTTGAGCGCAAAGTGCTCATAGCTAAGCGTGCGTTGGCTGCGAGACGAATTCAAAGGGCACTAGCATCTCGTAAGAGATTGATCGATACGAAAGGTGTTTCGCACAGGGAAGTTACGGAGAATAAAGTCCAAGAACCCGTGGACAACATGATCAACGAGGAACCCGTGGAACCTGCTAGCGACTTTGTGGAGCCAATACAAGAAGATCTGACTCGTGACACGGTGGAGAGGACCGTAGACGACTGGAGTCATCGAGAACTGCCGCACATTTTGACGCGCAGTGTGAACCAGATTTTGTTTTATCACGACGCTGCTACTGTGATCCAGAAGTTCGTACGTGGGTATCAGCGGCGGCAGCAGATGCAGTTCTACCCTCAGCGTCCGCTTGGGGATTCACCATTGCCGGATGTTGAACTGTTGAGCTTTCATTTCTACTTCAGACGAGCTAGTGCGTGGTTGGACTTGGATCGATCCAGAGAGGCCACGTCTGCTGATACCAAACCACTTCGTCTTCGTTTTGACTCCCAAATGACGCGCAGGTTGTTGCAACTTTTTGAACCGAGCGAAGAGTTTGTCGTCTCTGAAATCCAACAAGTTCTGGACGAGATCGTGACGGATGCGCTGCCGATACTTCAGTCTTCAGTTTGCCATGAAGATAATGAGAATCCGAGGCCTGAGCTCCGCTACCACGACGTGGAGGAGATGGAGCTTCCTCGTTCGGTCCAGCTTCTGCGTCATTTGAGCCAACGTCAAGCTCAAGCCCGGCGTCAGCAGCTCTTGGTGGTGGATACGAACATCGGGACGGCGCCATTGTCGCCGATTGCAACGTCTTCCCCATCTTCTCCAATTGGCAAATCTGCGCCGTCGTCTCCGTCGCAACGAGCGAAGAAGGAAGTGACGATCTTCACTGCGGTTGAAAGCGCATCCATCGAAGACGCCACTTTCCTTCAGCTGCGAGGTGAAGATCTCGCGGTTCTTGAGCCAAAGACGCAGCGGAATGCGCTGCACGTGCTGTCGTTTTCCAAGGAAAACTATCGATCTCGAGCGGAGATGCTGGACTTCTTGCTCCGCTGTGGAGCGAGTCTTGACGTCAACGCCGTGGACTGTAACGGTGATACGCCGTTGATGCTGTACGCCTCGCTTGGCCACCTGGAGTTCATGCAGACGCTGATGAAGCACGGCGCAGACGTCCAGAAGACCAACAGCCGAGGCCAGAACGTGCTGCATCGAGCGTGTGAAGAAGACCAAGTCGAGATCTGTGGCTTCTTACAGCAATTGATGCTCAAAGACTCGATCGCGGAGAACCTCCTCCCGATCGAAACGATAGCAGCACTAGCGCCACAAGCTCTGTCACTGCACAAGCCGGACAGTGTGGGGCGATACCCGCTGCATTGTCTCTCTGAGAAGGGCTTTGTCGAGTGCGCGAAGCAGTTGGTGGTGCCTACTGAAGCCAATTACGAATGGAATCGCACGCTTCAAGCTCGAGGCGACTGCGAAGGTCGAACAGCGCTGCATCTTGCCGTTCTAACGCACGACGCAGCCATGACTGCGTTCCTGTTGACCCCTGGAGGAGGCGCTAATGTCAACGCTTTCGATGAACTGCATCGGTCTCCGCTCCACTACGCGGTCGAATCACCCGCTGCGCTGCCGATCATTTCCCGGTTAGCACAACACGGAGCGAACGTGAACGTGGCGGACGAAAGAGGCGACACGCCGCTGCACTGGACGGCCTTTTCAGGTCGCGCTGCGGTGGCGCAGAACTTGCTGGCGCTCGGAGCAGACCCCACGCTCGCCAACAGCGACTGGGAGACCCCGGCTCAGATCGCTGCTGCGTACGGCCAGCTTGACTGCATGAGGCTGTTGCTTCACGCGCAACGGCGGCACGGAGCAGAGACCAAGGAGCAGCAAGGACTCATTCGCCCAGCGAGTGAGAAGACGGCGCTGCAACGCCTGGAGGAAGCAGTGACCCACCTCCACGAGAAGCAAGCTGCCCAGTCGTATCACGCGCTTGATCAGGACGAAGACAAAGACGCCAGTGACGCAAACCATGGCGAGCTGAAAGCGACAGCCGGAGCTGAGCAATCACACGGAGGCTACTGGGAGGAACTGCACCAAGACGTGCAGCTCGTGGAAGAGAGCGGACAGTTCTCGTCCGAAGGAGAGGAGGATTTGCTCTTCGGAGACGACGACGGCTTCTAGCACGGCAGCAACAGCGAAGACAGGAACACGGAGGTCAGGGAACGCTGTACTAATAGAGTGAGTGTCGCCTAACCAGCTAGGGAGAAGCAGCCAAAGCCAGGCAAGCAGTAGCGCGCGTGCTGGGCCAGGGTGGGTTCCAACTACCGAAATGAGACTGGAGATCGTGCGTTAGAGTTGCTGTACGCGGCGTTTTGCGCACTGGATGGTGTTCTTGAGCAGCATGGCCACCGTCATGGGTCCGATGCCTCCTGGTACGGGAGTGATGGCAGCCACGACCTTGACGGCTGCATCGAAGTCGACGTCGCCTACGAGTCGGTAGCCGCTCTTCTTGGACGCGTCCTCCACGGGGTTGATGCCCACGTCGATGACCGTGGCGCCGGGCTTGAGCCAGTCGCCCTGCACGAAGCGCGCGCGGCCGATGGCGGCGATGACGATGTCGGCCTCAAGCACACGCGCCTTGAGGTCCTGCGTCCGTGAATGGCACATGGTGACCGTGGCGTTGCGGTGCAGACACAGGAGCGACACGGGCAGCCCAACGATCTGGCTTCGGCCCAGCACCACCACATGCTTGCCCTCGAGAGGGATATCGTAGTGGTCCAGCAGCGCCAGGCAGCCGGCGGGCGTGCAGGGCAGCGCGAAGGGTGCGTCCTCTTGCTGCGACGCCGCCTTCTTGCTGGCGAACTGGAAGAGCGCGGCGTGGTTGTCCGGATGCAGGCCGTCCACATCCTTGCGGGGGTCAATGGTGGCCAGCACAGCGTCCTCGTCGCAGAAAGATGGCAACGGAAGCTGCACGATGATGCCGTCCACGTCGTCGCGCTGGTTGAGCGTCTGGATGGTGGCCCGCAGCTCGGCAGTGACGTCCTGCTCAGGCCTGTCCTGGTCCTCCTGGTCTTTCAGTTCGATCTGGATCTTCCACGATTCGAGGCCCGCAGCGGCGCAAGCTTTCTGCTTCATGCGCACGTACGTGGCCGAGTCCTTGCGAGCGCCCACGACCACCACGGCCAGTCCGACGGAGCGGCCGTGGGCAGCCTTGAAGGCCGCGCACTGTGGCTGCAGCTGCTGCGAGCGGATGGCGTCGCTCGTGGCCCTGCCGTCCAGCAGGAGCGGCGTCTTGGAAGTTGCGGTCATGAATCTACGAGGCTTGGGCTTGGGGCCTTGTCCGCCGTTGCAAGAGTGAGCTCAGATCATTGACGCGCGACTAGCGCTTTGCATTCAGCGCACGAAAAGTGATAAGGCACAGGTATCATATTTAACGGGGTTTGATGCGGGATTGGCTGAAAATCCACCAGAGGGTAGTCAGATACGTTTTGCTGCAAAATTTTTGCAGGACGCTCGCTATATCGACATGTTGCTGGAACTGGGGCGCTTCGTGTTCCTGGCGCTGACGGACGCGGCGATGCTGCCGGCGCTGGCCGTGATGCAGCGTAATAGACGGCACTTCGAGCTGTTCGTGGGTTTGTTCCAGCTACTGGTTTCCTTCAGCTTCAACGCCGCCGAGGCCTTCGACACGCAGCTGTTCCTCAAGGAGAATGACTGGCACTTTATTTCGGACGTGCTGTCCGTGTCCTACTTCCTGCTGCTCTGCGTGCACCTCATGGGCTACAAGGATGAGAACCACAACATCGTGTTGCGCTACGTGGCGTTCGCGGGCGCGTGGCTTTTCAAGGCCAAGGACGGCTGGGACTCGGCGCTCTTCGAGGGGCTGCTGGTAGTCGCCTACCTGCTGGGCGTGGCCTACCGTCGCGTCTTCACGCCCAGTGGCAACATATCGCCGCTCCACAAGCAAAACGCCATCTACGGCGTCGCATCGCTGGCTGCGGCGGCGGTCGTGGGCTTCGTCGCCATCTTCTTCGAGGACGACGAAAGTCACGCGGCGCTCGGGCTGGCCAAGGGCCTCATGCACGTGCTGGGCGGTGCCGCCTTCTACTACGCGTGGCTCTCGGTGCCCTGCATGGACTCCAAGAAGGACGACATTATCCCAACGCACAGTTCCTACGTGTAGAGTATCTGTCGACGGAGACTTTGACACGAGCTCATTGACTTCGACGCTTCATTTTTCTCATTTACTCGGCGGACTGCTGCTCAGACGCGCGGTGGTGAGTGAGGAAGAAGTCGTAGAGCGTCTGGACGGGCTCAACGTCGCTCTTTTGCGAGATCTGCAGCATAGACGCAAGGTGAATATGAGACCAAAACTACATGGTACTTTTGCAGCCTTACCTTCCGTCCGTGAGCGCGTTCGAAGTACGCTGCGTACAATGTTAGCAGGACATGCAGTGACGTCAAAAACGAACTGCTGCAGCCGATAGATTGCTCTAGGCATTGACGGTAGTCGGGGTCCCGCTCGAGGAGGAAGAGCTTCAGCAGTGCGTACGCCTCGTGTGCGATCGAAATTTCTGAAGTCTTCTTCGGCGCTTTCGAACTCTCTTCTCTGCGCTGCGCACGGAGGTAGCGCTTGATAGCAACTTTTTCGGCTCGTAGACGATCGACAGACCAATTCACACACTCCACCACCCACGACCCCCGACACATTTCGTCAACGTTGTTGTCCTCGTCTTGAGCAGGATCTCCGGAGCTGTCGGCCATTCCACTGGTGAGGAGACACAGCACCGAGGCCTGGCGTAAACCCGTGATACTGGTCTTCTTCAAGGCATTGCTGTAGCTTGAATCGGCAATGGTAAGAGCAGCTTCTGCAACTTCTTGCTTCTCGCGGGTACATCCACCCGGCGGCTCACCAAACAGCACGCTGCGCACTGTTTGCTGCACCAAACGCTCGAAGATGTCCTTGTGCTTCGTCATGCGCTCGCACAGGAAATTGTTGCAATGAACTTCCCTATCGCTTCGCTCGATTTAGCGGTCAACCGTCGTGACCAAGTCGACGCTTTGATCGAAAGATCCGCTTTCCACATTCTCACCAAGCGATTTCCAGCATGTCCAAGGCGCAGAAGAAGGATGATGTGGCTGTGGGCGGTCTGCGGATCGTGTACCAGGACACGTCCAAGGAGCTGGAAGAGCTCATCCTAACCAGCGCCACCAACGCTCTCAAGGCGTTGTACAAGGGCGAGAAGAACCATTTCACTGAGGTCGCGCAGCAAATCAAGCATGAGGTCGAGGAATCCGAGGGAGGAGCGTGGCATGTTTTCGTAGGCAAGTCCTTCGGCTCCTTCGTATCCCATGAGACCAAAAAGTAAGTGAAAACCTACAGCAGAAAAGGGATATTTTGCTTACCTTTCCATCGGGTTGTGCCACCTGCAGGATGCTGTACTTCTTTATCGGCCAGATTGGCTTCCTCGTGTATCGTCATGGTTGACTTTAACTGGGGGACTGGACAATAAATCCCCCACCTGGTCCATTTTAAATAATCACTTTCGCCTTCCTTTTCGGGGTTGCAGTCGTTCTGCGAGTGTCGGTCGTCAAGGCTCCGAGACACCACTCCACTGGGGTTTACCTATCCAAACGGGTGGAATTGCTGCTGTTGCTGTTGCTGCTGCTGACGCTGTATCTCGATAGACCGCTGAAACGCGTGCTTCAGTGCCCCGCGGATCTTGAGGCTGAACTGTACAATCCGCACGATCTCCACTTCGCGGTCCTTCTTGAGCTTCTTGATGCTCTTTTCGTGCGCCTGGATGTTATCGCTCGTTGTTCGAATCAGCGAGTTTTCCCAGCTCGAGTTCACTGCGTGGGACTGCGATAAAGTCTCGCTCAGCTGCTGGTTCAGCTCAAGGAGCTTCTTCTTGTGCTGGTTGATTTCATTCGTTAGCTGCAGACACTTGCGGTGGCCGATCATGGGGACTTGAGGCACGTCGCCCAGCTCCGTCAGGCGCAACATCCGCACAGCAGCCATGATGTCGTTGGACTGGATGATTATTGCGATGAGAAGCTTGTCACGCCGTCCTCTCCCCACTTCCAGAACCGACTGAATCTTGTTCAACGTGGCCATCAGGGTGCCAGCGGCATACGGTCCTTGGCACGTTGCAACAGCGATTTGCCTGGTCAACTGCTCGCTCTGGTACTCCATAGTGGTCACGCTCTGGTTCATCTCGTGGTAGCGATCCACCAACGAATCCACCAGCGCGTTCTCCGCAAAGACAGCACCGCCGAGCGGGAGGAGGTTGGTGGGGTTGGAAGAACTGGCAAAATCTGTGCTGATGGCAGACGTTGTCGACCACGCGCCGCTCGTCGACCTGGCCGAGTTCGGTAACACTCCCATCATCCCGTTGCTCATCATGCTCGATGTGTAAGGGGCAGCAGTACCTGACATTCCCATTGATGCCGTCGATGCTGCAAACTGCGGTGCACTGCTATTCCACGGCATACTCCCGATGCTTGAACTAAGGTTCACTTGGTTGTTGCCATTTGGGATTGGCGCGGAGAACGCCGAGTTCGTCTGCACTGTTTCGAACCGAGCTGACGATGTTGATGCCGTTTCTGTAAGCTCCTGTGGGAACGGAATCGGCTCAATCACTGAGTTCAGACCAACCGGAAGTGGCCAGGCTGTGGTCGCAGGGGCAGTCGGTGGTGGCAGCGTTTCATGCGGGCGGATAATCGAATTCTGGGCGGTTGTGGTGCCGCAATTCTGCTGAGTCGCGGCGGACCCGCTGATATCGGTGCGCGTACCGAAACTTCCATTCGCGAATGATGAATTGGCTGGTACGTTAATTGCTGCTTCTCCCTCCAAGTCGTTGTCGTCATCATCGATAACAATCACTTCGACATCGCGCTTTCGTTTCCCGCCAACGACATCTGTGCTGGTCTCTCCTAAAGCTGAGGCCGGATGCTTTTTCTCGGCGATCATTTGGATAATCGCATTCTGAAGCTTGGCCGACCATTGTGACTTCGCTAGACAGGTTCCAGGTGCATCTGTACGAAAAGAAATTGAAAGCAAACGTGAGGCCACACGATCAAGACCTGTAGTTGGAAGTATCCCACGCACCTTCTGTCGCAATTCTGCGATGATGCTTCACTTTGGGCACACTGTGGATCTGCTCGAAGCAACCCTTGCAAAATTTCAGATTGCACTCCGGACACCAGTACGTTATTCGTTCTAGCTGGCACTGTGGACAAACTGCATCCAATAACACCAACTGTTAATCAAAACCGCACAATAAAGCATCCAAAAGAGAGGCACACGTACTTGAAGCAGGAAACTGAGGGTGCTTTTGCCCATCCTCGGACGAATGGGTCCTTTTCCAGCAGCCTTGGCACAGCGGACGGCCTGACAAAATGCAGCCTTCCTGCCTGCATATGACTTCCGCCTTTGTCACAACTTCTCGCAGCCCGCACAACGAACATCGCGGCAACGCCAGCGCTACAGAGCCAGCAACATGCATACACAGCGTCAATCCACCACCACCATCCACCCAACCAATGAACATCGCAAACCAACCTTTGATCTGCTCTTGGCCGTGCCTCTTTATCTTGTCTAGCACAATGGGCAGCTGGTGGTACCACATCTCGTCTTCCTTCTGGGGTGACACCTGCTGTTCATTCGGCCCCCCTCCCGCAGTAGCAGTCGCAGCATCACTAGGCTCCACACCTTGAGCACTTGTAGCACCCGCCTCCTTCTCTTGTTCGCGGTCCACTTCTCCGTTGTCGCTTTGTGCGGCCATTGCAGCTGCTGAGCCCGCGTTTTGGGCCGTAGTGGCACCTCTCTCACTGGTCGGCGTGTCATCGCTTGCTGAGCGATGCGAGGAACCGGAAGAGGCCGTTTCTGGTGTCGTCGGAGGTTCTTGAGCTGCTGGACCATGCTGCGCCACCGACGCCTCCGTAAGTCGCGCAGGGGATCCGCTAGGCGTCGTACTCACTGCATCCTGAAGAGGGGATGGCTGGAGAGTTTGTGGGGGCTGGACGGAGGCTGAGGAGGGCGCAGAGTAAAGCTGCATCAGTCGGGATGCTGGATGGGGGCCGGGAGACGGGTCTGGTGGGCGGTGTACAGCCGCGTTAGAGAGCTCGGAAAAAACATGCGTAAGCCTGGATGCTGAAAGAAGACCCTGCGAGGCGTTAGGAGGCGCTGACACCTGCGGCGCGGCGTCGGAGCCCCCGGCCGAGACCGCTCTTCCGTCCATGCGCTTTGAAGGTTTTGGACAACTTGCTGAACAAATAACACTCCGATTGGCTGAAACACATTTTTGGACTATTCTTTATAGCCAATCAAAACGATATTGGCAATTGAGCATTTGTGACGTGATGTGGACCACTTTGTGAACTTATGGCGAATTGTGATTAGCTAAAATCCGTTTTGGTTCGGTATAGAACCAATCTCAATCCCAGATGCCAATCGCGATGGTGATTGGTCCAAATTTGGATATAGCCAAATAGGAGGGACAGGATTGGCCAACGATGAAAGGACTTCGAAGGGTGTTCTAGAAAGATCACACTTCGGAATTTGCAACAAGAGTGACGATGGCAGATACGACGGAGGTGCTGACGGCGGAGGTGGCTGAGCTGCAGACGCTGCTGCCGCAGACCAAGACAGCGGGCAATCGCCGTGACCTGGAGCAGCTGCTGCTGCGCAAGCAGAAGGCGTTGGAGGCGGCCGCTGAGCCGCTGCAGCCGGAGCCTATGGAGCTGGAGTTGCCAGAGCCCGTCAAGGCGGCGCCCCGCCCCGCGGCCAGCGACCTCACGATGTTCACGGAGATCAGTCGCTTCGGCTGGGAAGACGACGGTTATGGCAAGGAGAAGGTGGCGGTATACATCATGTCGGGCGTCGACGGCGTCGGGAATCTGCCTAAGGAGAACATCACGTGCCACTTCACCAAGACGTCGTTCGACCTGAAGGTGCGTTGCAATGGAGTGGATGGTAAAATAAGGTGATGGCTAATGCAATGGAGTGCAGATTATTGGGCTGGACAACAAGAATTACAGACTGTTCAAGCCTAACCTGGAGAAGGAGATCGACCCGGCCAAGAGCTCATTTCGGGTGAAGAAGAACCGCATCACGATCTCGCTGCACAAGGCAGACAAGAACAACACGTGGATGAACCTCACGGCCAAGAATCCGCTCAAGGGCAGCAAGCCCGACACGAGCGACCCGGGCGCGGGCATCATGGATATGATGAAGGTACGCCCTAACCAGCACTTTCCTTTGGAAAAAGCGTAGTGAAACTCATGGATCTTGTATTGTGAATTTCCTGCAGAACATGTACGAGGAAGGTGACGACAACATGAAGCGTACGATTGCCGAGGCGTGGAGCAAGAGCCGCGATAAGACGGAAGCTGCTACCCCTTTCTAACCGTGCGCCACCATGTTAGCACAGCGCTGGATGGGGGTCAACTTTCTGTTGGATGCTGGACACCCTTAATTATCATCAAGCATGCAGGTTGGACGCTTTGTCCATCTATTCGCCCTCGACGCGGATGTCCTGGATGTCTTCGCCGCTGGTAACGACGGTGACTTCGCTGTTTTCTAGTGCTTTTTTGATGCGCTTGTACTCTGCGCTCTTCTTCTTGACGTGAAAACTCTCCTTGGTCTCCCCTGTTTCAACCAGCATGAGCGACAGGAAGCCGTCTTCATCGATGTCCATGACGCTCCACTCAATGCTCGGCTCAGGTGCCACTTCTCCGGAAATGGATGCGTCCGGGTCTCCGCCAACGATCACGATGAGCTCGTTGTACCATTTGAGCAGACGTTTCTTCTGCTTGGTGCCCATGACGCTGAACGGCATAGCAAGGCCGTCTTTCACCGTCTGAAACGTGGCTTCGGCCACGGGCAGCATGGCTCCTCCCTGCTTGCCGATCCCAACGTAGTGCCCCAAGCAGTCCACGACCTTCTGCTGCGCCGCGTCGCTGAAGCGCTGGCTCTGGTTGCGCTGCAGGAAGCGACTCATGGTGCGCAACTCCTTGAAAATCTTGCCCTGTATTTGCTCCAACCTTGTGGCGTTGTCCAGCCCGGAGACCGCAGCTACCAGTGCCTGGCCATCTTCCCAGAACTTGATGCACCTGGAGTCCATGGTGGCAGTGATGCCTGTGTCAATGTTAAGCTTTCCGTTTAGGTGCGAAATTGCTTATGAGTGGCAGTTTGTATCACTATCGCAGTCGACGACCACGATGGACTTGTACGGCGACCTGGACACCTCCACCAGCGCGTTGGAGAAGAAGGAGGCGCTGGACCTCAAAACGCAAGTCGAGAAGGAGAATGCGCGGCTGAGAGACGAACTGGCACAACTGCAGGAGCAGAACCGGCAGCTTGGCGCCGCCAACAAGCAGCTAGAGACCAACATCTCGACGCTCTTCGCCACGGCACAACTGGAACTCGGCCGCAAGGACAAGGAGATCCAGCGATTGCGAAGTGAACTGGAAGGCCGCAAGCTCAAGCAAACTAGAGGTTGATCGGCGTTGGAGGTTGAACAGACAGTAGAACAAGGATATTTACTAAACCATTTTTCTTTGTTTTCTTGTTGGTTGTCTCGATTCTCGCTTCAATAGCATAAATAAAAACAGCCGCGTGTATGTGTTTGTCATCGTTTCGGAGCGCTCGTTCGCTGCCGTCGAATGCCCATTGCATCAACTGTTGGCTGTTTGTTCGTACGAACTCGTCTCCGTCTCTCTTGGTTTCGCTTTGCGATCGGTTGCCGCTCCGCAGGATCTTCTTGACTTTTGACACTCGATCTGTTTCTATACCGGACGAGGAGACGCAAGTCGACGTGGTCCATCGCTCGCCGATCACCCGTAGGCAGAGCAACGCTGGCTATTGCAGCGTTGCAACTGCTACCGCTGACGACGCGCGCGCGGCAACTCGCTTGACATGTACGTGGATATGTATCTTTTCTCAGCGAGATGAAGCCTTCGCTTCGCAGCAATCGCCAGCCAACCTGGTAGCTGGTTCTGGCCCTTCTCATCTCATCACTACGCATTGCGCGGCGTTCCGTTTGATGGTCCCACAACGACCTCCTCCGGGTCTGTCACAGAAACTCCTGTCGATTTGTCACCGTTGGAGTTCTTCAATTGCTGTGGGTGCCACCGAAACAAACGTAAGTGAGTGAGTGCTACAAATACTGATCAATTCCAATAACTTCGTGTCGTACCTGCAGGAGTGTGTCGAGGCAGCTGACGTCGTATTCATCCAGCAGCGACGTCTCAAAATCCTCAAGTTTCTTCATCACTGTCTGCTAATGCGCAGTCCAACACAAGACAATCCATTATATCTCCGTACGCGAAAAGCAACCCGAGTAGAAAAACAAACACCACAGGATGCGTTACAGTACCTGCTCGCCATCAGTGAAGTTGTAGTGGTCCGAGTCGGGCAACAGAGGAAGTTCTTCATCCAAAAATGCCAGCTGGTTGTTCGCGTCTGTCGCCGTGTCGGGTGTCGAACCTGTCGACGTGGCGGCATTTTCACGTGGGGTGTGACTTCCAGCGCTGGCTTGAGTTACATTAACAGGCGGCGTCGATACCGTCGGTGTCGATACACTCAGCGCAGGTACGCTCGTTGCTGCAACAGTCGACGTCGACACGCTTTGAGCAGGTACGTTCTGAGCAGACGCAGACACACTGACACTCGGCGTAGACACTGGAGCGCTTGGGTTTGACTGCACGCCATTCGTAAGGAAGCCAGCCAGCATTGGTTCTGCGTTGGAAGCCGCATTGATCGGAGAAAAGATGCTCAGGACGTTATTTTGTCCCCCGTCTGGGTGCATCACAGGCAGCATACTGGAAGGCACGGTCATCGCGAACGGGTTGGGCTCCTCCACCGAATTGGGGACTTCAACAACCGATGATGGCTCTACATCTAGCATTCAACAACGTTAGCTGAATATCGGAGACGTTCAACACATTACCGAGGCTGACGCACCTAGTTTGTACGGAGTCCCCTCAGCCGAGAACACCTCGCCAACATCCGATGGCACTTCAACAAATTTCCGCTTCCGAGAGCCCGGTTCTGCCGACGGCACGCCATCAGAAGAGGAACCGGGCAGAAGCGGTGGGTCATCCATCGCCAAAAATCGCAGCACGTCGCGGAATTCCTTTGGTCCAAGCATACTGCTGTTGATGTAGCTACCAATAGTCAAAGAAAAAAATCAAAGCCAACAAGAAGCAGGCGAGAAATTCAATAAAACAGCACAGCAGCAAAGTTGGTTAGTCACACATCGAATACTCCACTTTGCAGGGGAACAAAAACACGCCAATCCCGCATGCTTACGACACTTACTCTTCGCTGATGACAGCGCCAGAAGCGTCGTTGCTGGACAGCTTGGGGAGGTTCTGTTGCTTTCCACGGTAGATCTGGAACAGAATCCACATGATCTTCTTCATCTTCTCCTGCATGATGAGCTGCTTATCCTTCGCCGTCTCCAGGTGCTTCCACAGCTTGAGGTTGTCGCTACGCACAATCTGTCACGATAATAAAAATAAGCGTCAATACATCAGTCAAACCCACGCGCAAACACTCCGTATCCAGCGGCACATACCGCATTATCGATCTCCAGCTCGCGCAGCCGCTTCTCCATGGCGTCGCTGCGCTGCCGCAGCTCCTTCATCTCGCGCAGCAGCGTGTCCGAAATCTCCCGGTGCGCGTCAAGTCGAGAGTTCTGCATAACATCCAAAATATACGACAAACATTCAGCCCCTTCAACCCACCTTTTGTCTTGATGTCTTGTAGCTGCTGCACGCACCTGGATGGACGAGTTGACGAGCTGCTGGTTGTGATGGTTGCTGCTGGAGACCTTGCGCTTGATGTGGTGCAGCAGGTCGGGCCGGCCGCGCTTGAAGTACGGGTGCTGGAACTCGAGCCGCTTCGAGTCCAGCACCGTCTTGTGGAAGCCGTAGAGGTTGAGCTGGCGCACGAAGGACGGGAAGTTGCGGTGCTTGAAGAAGCGCGGCAGCACCATGGCCACGAAGGCTTCGAGCTGCGACACGATGATGGTGTCCCCGTTGGCGTTCCAGCCGCAGACATGTGAGAACTCGGGCATGCTGAAGATCTCGTACGTCTTGGACAGGAAGGCGGGAAGCATCACGTGCTTTCCGTCGGCGTTGGTGGGCGTGACAGCCTTGGCCTTGGGGGCGACGCTGGGCGGGGCAGGCGCGGTCTTGACGGCTTCTGGGAGGCCGCCGTCCTGGTTGGTGACTCGAACGCGCTTGGCCATACTTTGTGGACTTGTTAATGCTCTTCTGCTGGTCAGTTGGAAGGCGCGCGTGGCTTGGCGTGAAGCGGCGAGCACGGCGCGTCTACAGAGGTGGGTGGGATGGTCTGGGGCTGCTCTGGCGGTCGGTGCGGGCGCGGCGAGTGCGCGCGGTCGGGCTCGTTCTCGGCGGCTTTCTTCCTTCTGAAGGCGACGTTCGGTTGATTGGTTGACCGGGAGCCCTTTGTACTGGAAAATGACTGTCGAGCTTCGCTACGATACGAGTTCGGTGTGTTGCGGAGTTCCGGTCACCTTGCGCACAGACGAGCCACACCTATCCCTAATTTATGGGGCGTTTTTCGGGACATGCCCTGCGTGTTTGCCACAGTGTGGAACCAGCATGGGGTTTGTCGCCACGAGAACTCTCGGCTTCTGCATGACCACGTGGAGCCCGCAGGCGAAGCACAGAGCTTCTTGTGCAGAGTGAGCGTCGACTTTAGAAAATTGCACGAATGAGCTTTAAAAAATCCTAAATCCTCTGCTTGTTTCGTCGAGCAGACGTGTCTGACACACAATTTGGCCGAGGACGGATGTCATCAAGCCTTCGATCTCGCTTCGCAAACGTAGCGCTGCGCTCCTGCGATAAAATATTCCAAGATTTGGCCAGTACAGTGCTCGACTCGCTGTTGAGCACGGCGCTGGGCCCTCCACCAAATACCATGCGGGTTTGCTGTATCTACGCGACCTCGCTTAGACGTTTTATGTAGAATTCACCCCTCCTTCTCAATTATCAAACTTTACCCCTATCAGGGTGGAACATCACTTCTGAAATGGCTGCCGATGAGTTGACGTCGCCGCGGATGCCGCCTCCGTCGCCGGCCTCTCGCGGCCGGTGGCGCGGCACGGACGCGTACCTGCAGTGGTCCAACTCGTACTACACGTGGCGAGTGGCAGCCACATCGCTGCTGTCTATGGGCTCTTTGCTGCTGCTCTTCTTCACAAGCAAGCAGGGCGTCGTGCTGGACATCTGGATGGGGTTGCAAGCGCTTAACGTGTCGCTGGGGCTGGCGGCGCTGCCCTTCGTGCCGCTCTACTGCGTGCGAGTGGCCGACGCTCCAGGCCCCGAGGAGTCCGAGACGATCCAGCAACTGCTTGGGGCTCGTGCCGTGAGCTCCTTCTCGCTATCACGCTCGGCCTTCGACGCGCCCGGTGTGACACTGGAGCGCACACTAGCCCTGTCTGTGTTTGAGGCTATCGTGGTGGTGCAGACGGTGTCGCTCACGTGGATTGTATTGCTCATGCTGGGCGTGTACTGGGCCTTCGGGGAGCTCACGGAGCAGGGTGTGTGGGCCATCTGGACGGACCCCACGTCGTACGTGACGCTGCTGGCCATCCTGACTATTGCGCTGCATACGAAGCAGTTTGACCGGCTCCGCGCGCACCAGCAGCTGCAGCTTGGGGCGGGACTGGCAGAGGACGAACTCATGGCGGTGGCGCCCACAGCGCTCGCGGGAGGAAACGCTGCTGCAACAGGCGGTGATGTTGATACGACGGACAAGAACGCTGTACCGAGTGGAGTGAATACGCCGATTTTGCAGTCAAACCACGTGGACTCGTACCTGACGCTGAACCAGGAGCTGCATCCATGGGCAACTACGCAGAATACTGTTCGGACCGTGGAGAGGCAGCTACGTGGGGCATTATATGACGCTGCGGCCAGTGGAAATTGTGCAGCAGTGGAGAAACTGCTGGAGCGAGCGGAACACGTCCTTGGATCGAAGGTGCAGCTGGATATGCTGCTCAACCGAATGTACACGACGCCGGCGCTGGTCTTTTGGATGTTCTCGCATCGGACACACAACCCGCTGCATGTAGCCTGCCGCGCTGGTGATGTTCGCGTCGTGTCAGTGCTGCTTGAGGCAGGTTTAAACCCCAACTTTCTCGACAAAATCTCCGGTGCATCATTCAACTTGGAATTGCTGTACGAGCTGTGCCAGCTACGGGTGAAGAAAGTGACGCATATATTGGGAGCACCGCTGCATGTGGCTGCTTTGCACGGCCACACGCACGTCATCGATCTCCTGGTGAAGTTCGGGGCCAACTTGGACATCATCGCTCGGTCAAGTTTCTTCTCGCGCTCAATGCGCGTCACTCCGATTTTCTTGGCCGACTCAGCTGACGTCGTCGAGTGTCTCATCCGACATCGAGCCAACATCTTGCTTGTGCCAGGTAGCGGCAATGCCGCCAGCACAACAGTGCTCCAACGTGCGCAGCTTTCGGGCCGTCGTGAACTTGCTACTGTTTTGGAGGAGTGGGGAGCTGATGTTGCGCTCACTCCATTGCACGAGGCTTCTGCTGCGGGGAACCTTGCGGCTGTGCAGCATTTTTTATCGTGGGGAATCAGTGCGGACATACTCGGCGAGTTTCAGCGCGGTGTTCACTGCCGTGCGCCTCTGCACTGGGCTGCCGTAATGGGACGGCAGCGAGTGATCAGTGAGCTAGTCAAACACGGCGCCGATGTTAATGCCAAGGACAGCCATGGACGGACACCACTACATTGGGCGGCTCGCCATAATTACGCCGAGGCAGTAGAGGAACTCCTCGCTGTGGACGCAGACTTCTTACAGCTGGACCACGACGGAATGACACCTCTGGCGTTCGCAGTAGAAGGTGGTCTCTTGCGAGGGGATTGCGTGGAGCTCTTCGTCCGCTTTGGGGCGGATGTCGATGCCATAGTTCCCAACGAAATCGAGGAGACCCCGCTACACATCGCGTTGCGGCTTGGATATAAGGAAACTGCGCTCGCACTACTGGTCGAAGGGAACGCTGACTTATATGCGCTAAACGGTGACGGACGTCGTGCTGTTGAATGCTGCGCTTCGGCTGAACTTCAGTACGCAGTCAAGGTTGCTGGTGGATGTGTCGACGTTGTGCTTTCATTTGAGCCAGCGTTCCGTGCTTTTGCCGACCGCGTGCGAGCAGGTATTGAGCAGAACTTCATGACAGTATTCATGCGAAGTGAACATGAAGACGCACTTGGCAGAGAAGGCGGTGGGGCATTGGAAGAATCGTTGGAAGTGATGAAGAACGCGTCTGCCATCGTCTGCATGCTCAGTGACGGCTATGCGCAGAGTATACTGTGTATGGACGAGCTTGCATTTGCCAAGCAGCACGAAGTCCCCGTGGTGCCGATCTCGTGCGAGTCTGTCAAAATGTCCGAGGAGTTGCAGGTGTTCGTTTTCACGAGGCAGATCGTGCCTTTCGGTCCGGCCGTGACTTCAAGCCACGCCAAGTTGTCCGAGGCGAGCGACAACGCTTCCACGTCATCCGATTCATCTTCTGGCGAGCGTTTAGAGTTTGAAATCGACGAGGCGAAGTTTCTAGCCAGCCTCAGAAGTCTCATCGACGGTTTGCGGGACGAAGTGGAGATGCATCGGTTGGGAGGCGACAGGGAGCTTGCTCAGATGATAGCAAGCACGCACGCTCCGCCGCTGGGGAGAGCGGCCACCTTACGACGCCGAGCGATGGATGAAATCGTTAATGCCGTGATCGTCCGTGGCAGTGGCAGGCGGAGCACGTTTGGAGGGGGGCCGACGTTCTCAATCTTTGTCTCGCATGGCGACTGCCACCGCGACTTCGTAACGCGGTTGTGCACAGAGCTGCGTCGGCACCAGCTGCCGTTCGTGGTCGACTCCATGACGAACGTGTCTAGCACCAAAGAGCGCATCTTGGCTGCGAAGGATGCCATTCTTCAGAGCTCGGTGTTCCTGGTCGTGCTGTCCGAACGAAGTGTGAAGACGGAGCTGGTGAGTGACCAATTGGCGTTTGCCGAAGATAAAGGCAAAGCGATTGTACCAATCTATTTCTCCAAGCGGCCTCGAGGCGTGGATTCCACACTGGGCAAGTTGTTCGAGAAAGAGGGGCGCGCCTACATTTTCTCCAGCGACTTGAGTTACGGACGCGGGTTTGGAGAGCTACTGCACGACTTGCGCTCAGACGAAAGTGAAGAAGGGCGTCCGAGCGGCGCTGGTGTCTCGCTGCTGTCGAGCCCAGTCGCGCAGGCTGCTGCTCGCCGGTTTCTGCAGAAATCGAGAGGCTTTAACGGTGATCGCTCCAAGCCAGACCCACGCGCTACCGTTGGTTGAAGCCAAGCGAAATTATGAAGTGGAAGCGGGCTCGGGCGAAGGTCGTGAGGGCCGTAGACCGCTCACTATGCGCATTAGCTTCATCCGTATTGTAATGAAATCTAACATTATTTTATTTCCCGTACCTGCCTACGTTCGGCCGAACTTGAGTTTGGACGCTTTCGGGCCAGGCTTGGGGAAGCGGCCGCCCAACCTCCCTGTCTTGCTCGACTCGGACGAGTCCGTGCTCGCCGCGGAGCCCTATTTACACATAAAGAGGCGTTAGATCTTGACCAAAGGCTGGAGCTTCACGGCCAGCGTCGCACCTGCCGCGCCCGCTTGATGTGGTCCTGGCTCATGCTGCCGTGGCGCGAGAGCGAGCCTCGCACGGACACGGGGCCGTGCTCGTGGTCACCCTTCTTGCGCTTGAGGCCGTGCTGCTCCTGCTGGCGGCGACGCTTGTGGTCCTCCTGACTCTCGGCCAGCGTCGCCTGCCACAGCGAACTCCACGCTTTCTTGGACTGCACTACGTCCGTCACTTCCTCATGGAAAAGCGCCAGGATCTCGCGGAAGTCCTTTTTCTTCCGCTGGGGCTTGAGGGCGGTACGTTTGATGGCCTTGTCGTCGTGCGGCGGTGGCGGGGGAGGCGGCGGCGGAGGCACCGGTGCGTCCGAAGCCGAGTCGTTCCCATCCTCGACCGGCGCCATGGTCTCGTACGTATTTTAATACTAAAATATTTACGATCATACGCGAACAATTTCAGTTATACGTAGAAAAAACATACTCATTTTATTATAGTACATTTTGACCACTGAAGAACGCTTGTTGAGCGCTCGCCAGCAACGACGTACACTGTTAAAGCATGAGGGAGTAGTTTGGGCTACTACCTCACACTGATCGTCGACTTCATTAAGTGCAGGTCCCTAGGAAGCATTTCATCAAGAAAATGTTACCCCAATTCTAAAACGACCTCTTCTGGGTATCATATCTAATGCAGTACTCCCTCTTTCTCCAGCCTCCCCTATCAACATCGTCCATCCACCGTTGCCGCTCGAGAATGCGCCCGAATTCTCCTGGTCCTGCACTGCTCCATGCGGTCCACGAGCATGCACATGTAAGTCGCCGCAGCCACCGGTAAACACAAGGATTAGATCCTGCGAATGGCGCTGATTGGCTATCCCCAGATCTTGCCCAGCAGTTAAACCGTCGGCCACACTCCAGCTCGCGGCGTCCCCCCCAGCAGCTCCTCCGTTCCCATGACGATCCTGCGCTTGTCGTCGCTCTCGCGCTCTCACTCGGCTCTGCTGCTCAAGCAGCAGACACGCTGCCTGTCCACGCACGGCCACCCGTTCGTGTTCGAGTCGCGTCACGAGTACACCGACTACCTGCAGACGCACCAGAGCCGCCTGCCCTGGGGCTTCTCGGTGGCCACCACGCAGTTCAGTTTCGTGCCGCGTGAGGCGCCCCATCTCCCGTCCAAGATGACCATGACGCTCATCAAGCCCGTCAAGCCCACGCCGCTGTTCGCCGCGGTATTCACGCAGAACGCCTTCCCCGGCGCGCCCGTGCTGGTGGGCCGCAAGCGTCTGCACGAGCCCAAACTCGGCGCTATCCTGGTTAACAACAAGATCTCCAACGTCTGCGCCAGTGGCGGTGGCGTGGCCGACGCGGAGGAGGTCTGTGAGCAGCTGGCCAAGCACCTGCGCCTGGAGGCCGGCACGCAGGTGCTGCCCTGCTCCACGGGAGTCATCGGCTGGCGCATCCCCGTGGACGCCATGGTGCAGAACCTGCCCAAGCTCGTCAACAACCTGCAGGCCGACTCGGTGCTGCCGGCTGCCGAGGGCATCATGACCACCGGTGAGGCGGGCGAGCTTCTGCCAGTAGACATTGATGAGCCTTTTCGAACTGACCCCCTTGTGTTGTGTGATCTAAACCAGACCTGTACCCGAAGATCCGCTCCATGGACGTGTGCGGCGGCCGGATCGTTGGTATTGCCAAGGGAGCCGGCATGATCGAGCCCAACATGGCCACGATGCTGTCCTACATCCTGACTGGTATGTGCTCGCTCGATATCTTGGCTTGGAACGGTGACTGACAAATTGCGTGTTTGATAACCCGCAGACCTGTCGATTCCGCGTGACGTTCTGCGTCAGCTGCTGACGGAGGTGGTTGGAGACACGTACAACTCGCTCAGTATCGACACGGACCAGAGCACGTCCGACACGGTGACGCTCGTGTCGTCGGACCAGATCCCCTTCGACATGAAGCAGCTGGACGAGTTCAAGAAGGCGTTGCATGAGGTGTGTCTCGGACTGAGCGAGGATATCGTGCGCAACGGCGAGGGTGCCCACCACGTCATGCGGGTGCGCGTGCGTGGAGCTCTGTCCAAGGAGATGGCCAAGGGCGTCGGCAAGTCGGTGGTCAACTCGCCGCTGCTCAAGTGTGCCGTGGCTGGCAACGACCCCAACGTGGGCCGCCTTGTCATGGCGGTGGGCAAGTACATGGGCCTGCACCACAAGGACGTGAACATCCAGCGCCGCATGACGATCCGGATGGGCGGCGTCGTTATCTTCGAGAACGGCGAGATGGTGCTGAGCGACGACGTGGAGGCGAAGCTTGTGGCCCACATGCGCGACGCCATGCTGATTGAGCCCACTCGGGGTGGTCTAGACGCCAGCTCGCACAACTTCCCGCCGCACGGAAAGTTCGTCGAGGTACGTTCCGTTTGTTTACTGTTTTTAAGATTTCGGTGGTGTCGAACTTATGTTTTGCGTTGCTTGTGGCCATGATCAGATGGAGATCGACCTGGGTGTTGGATCCGAGGAGACGCAGGTGCTGGGCATCGACCTGACGCACGAGTACGTGGCCATCAACGCCGACTACCGCTCGTAATTGTAGCAGATTGGCGTGAATTTATCGTCATGGGCGCGATTGAAGCAATCGACTCGTTCAGCTGCGAATGGATGCGGAGGGGGTGCGGCACTGTTGACTGACTGAACGGCTGTAGAAGAGTTAGATTCCTATTTCCCTGATACTCGATGGACCATTTCCTGGTTAAACTTGGCTTTCTTTCACTAATGCAGTTCGTGGCGGAAGAACCCACTCATGAGCTGCATCCGGCGCCTCACCTTGCCATGGTCTGCGAACGCTTGCTGCAAAATACCCTCCAGACGCCCCTCGTCGATTCCGCGAAAGAAGGCTCGAAAGCCATCGCGGGTTTTGAGCTGGCCAGTGTGTTCTTTCAGCAACTTGACGTTTTGTGCGTCGCTTTCCTGGTTTCCAGGACCCAGCTCGAGATTTTGTTGCTTTGGGCGAGTAGGAGAACGCTGCTGGTTACCCTTGGCGGCAGTACTGCAATCGGGGATACTGGTAGCGTCGCTGCTCGATCGCGCAGCACCACGAGGAGAGACGCAACTCTGCTGAAGGCTGGCGATGCTCAGCACGGCGGTGTCTTCCGCGTCGTACTCCATCTCGTCCCTCCACTTTTCAATCGCATTCAGACTCTCGGCAACATTGAAGAAGGCTGTCTTGGGCACTGGCGTCGGACTGCCATTCCCTGTTGCTACTGCTGGACACACGCTTGATCTGCAAGGAGAGCATTGACAAGCAAACCCATGTTATCTACTGCAGCAAAAGTTGGCGCAAGCCATCAAAACAAGCGAGCGAGGGAAATACTCACGGGATACTTACTCATCGTCGGCGTCGCTGTCACTTGTGTCATCTCCACCCACGGCTTGTCTTGAACCTCGTGCCAATGAGCGCTCTAACTGTTGCTTTCTGCTCAGCGAAGACGGCAGGTGGCGCTTCGCGGTGGTAATGCCCACTTTGGGGGAGAGTACCTCCAAATTCCACTCGTCATGGCGACCCAACGCAGCAGAACTATTCGAACTAGTCGTGAAAATGCCCCTAGTCGTCTTCGTAGGCGAACACGGACGCTTCCTGTCGTCCCCGCCGTCCAAGATCAAGATATCTACACCTGAAGTACTCGAAGATGAGCCGCGCTGCCTTGTAGAGCCCCCTCGAGAGACCGGCCGAGGTGGATTACTACTTGTTCCGACTGTCATTTCAACGAAAGCTTTTCGCACGTTTGCGCCATTACGCAAAACGCCGGCGGAGGTGTTCGGTCGACGCTCCAGTCGTGCTTTACTTGCAGCAGAGGCAGCCTCGCTACGTTTCATGCCGTCGACGCTTCCTTTGCGTCGAGATCTGCTGCGAGTTGACGAGTTGTCGACCTCAGTGTAGAGCACTTCGTCGGCGTCGCGGTGGACGCCTAGCTGGGAGGTACCAATACTGTCTAGCTGCCACGTTTTCAGCTCGTCGAGGATGGCGTCACGTGACGTGTACTTTTGCGTGTCGAATTCTCTCGCTCGATCAAGAGTGTCCGTGATAGAAATTCGTCGTGCAGGAGTCTTGGGACGTTCAAGCAGCCCGTGACTCGAGGGAGGGCGTGAGTTAGACGCACTGATGGACCCTTCAGAGCTGCCGGTGGAGCTGTGGAGGTCGTGGAATGACCCCGTTTCGGCTTCGTATCGGTGTCTACGCAAAGCGCTCGAAACATTTCCGGCGAACACGATGTCTGTTCCATGAGTGAGTCGGCTGCCTGGATCTTCATTGTGCGAAGAATCGGCAGGAAGTCCACTTAAACTGGCAGTACTCGAAGAGAACGAAAGCTGGCGAGGGCTGGAAACATCGGTCGGCGGTCCGCCTAATCCATGGCCTGGTATCTCTTCGTGAAGCTGCTTCTGGTGCATGAGAATGGCAGCGTCGATATCCGAGTCCGACAGTTTGACACGCTCACTGTCGGAAAGAGCTCTATCGTCCAAGGACACGAGCTGCGGTACAAAGTTGCCAACTATTTGGCGGTACTTCACGACTGTCTCAACAGGATTTCCAGTCAAGTTGAGTGAGGTTAGCTTCGGGCAGAAAGCTGGAAGTCAAGGGAGCAGAACGAAGTTGTTAGTATGGACGGCGTGCACACGATCTCGCTAGCGTCTTCCTACCTAGTTGCTCGAGCTGACCGACGTCCGCCACTTGATTCCCTTCCAAATCTGCGAATACCATACCGTATACGAAAAGCAGGAAACAGTGAGCGCTCCTTTTGTGGTCATATTACCAATGAAATTCCTTACCAATAACTCGAATCTCTTCGTGCATCGTTAAGGGGCTGATGTCGCTCACGTTGTTGTGCTGCAAGTACAGCTCCTGCAAATTCATCAGCGCCCCAATGCCATCCAAGTCGGATATCTGACAGTGCATTGCCCAAAGAATACGCAGCGAGTCCAATGACGTGCCAAGATCACGAAAGCTGTTCAGACTGCTCTGCTGCAATCGCAGCTGCTGCAGCGTCGGCAATAGTTCTCCGATGGTCTCAACCGACTGCTTGGTCGAGTCGACCGAAATCTCTAGTGAAGTCACTCTCTCAAGATCCTGACTGCCCGTGAGTTGTCTCTACAGTATAAAAGGGTTTTCTCTCTATCAGTTTTCAACACCCTAACAGCCTAAACAACTTCAACGCACCAGCTTTTCTTCCGTGATGTCGTCGAACGGGTTGTCGAGTTGCTGAACTTCCAGCTCCGACTCTTGCCGACTGCCCACCTTGTTCCCCAACGGTGACAACATCCCCGACGCGCTTGCACTCAAACTACCCGTTGGAACGGGCGTCGGATTGCAGTCCCGTGGAAGCGTTCGGATGAGGAAGGTCGTCTTGGTGTTGGTGCCGTTCCCACTCGACTTCCGCTTGGTCGCCGATACATTCTCGTCCATCTCGTGGCGCAGATCACCCACCGCTACGGAGCTCATGGTCCACACGCAGCAGGAAACTACGCACTTCCAACAATTGCTGCCTGGACAGAGCTCACAAACGCTATTTGTAGCAAACGCAACACGTTGAAGAGCGATTCAAAAAATAGATCAATGAGAGGTGTACCACATCAACTTTATTTCGAAAAACTCGTCATAATCAGTTACTTTTTCGAGATAATGGTGGACCAGTCGTCGCCTGCTGTCGGAAGTGCCGGCGCGCGGACGCACATTGCAGCGCCGTCCGCCAGCGCCGCGGCCCCGCGAGCGTCTAAGAGCAATGCAGATACACCAAAGGAGAAGAACGCGCCGTCGTTTGTGTTTCTGCGGATCAAGCGCAAACGCACGGATGACCCGATGGAGCGGCTGGTGGTTCACAGCGAGCCCGATTCGAAGCGCAGCAAGGGGGACCTGCTGCAGGCCTTCACGCAGATGTCGACCACCGATAAGAAATTCGTGTTCAAGCACATCGACACAATGGAACAGCAGCCGCTCACGCGCACAAAGTGGACGGAGCGACTCAAGCGCAAAGCACGCTCGCTGAAGGACGAGCGCGCCGACATGCTGGCCCGGAAGCCGCCCGTGTTCCAGAAGCAGCCCACGGCTGCCCCAGCACAGACGCAGAGTCGCGTCAAGCAGCAGCAGAGTCGCTCTAAGGCACGGCGGAAAGAGGGGATGCTCAAGTCCAGAGGATTGCAGCCTGTACTGGAGATCAAGGAGAAGCAGGCCATGGAGCTGCACGGCATCCGACTCGTGGATTTGCAGGTGTCGGCGGCTCCCAGCAAGCTTAAGGCCAACGACTTGACAGACGCCGAGATCATTGATCAAAGCAAGGCCGACGTGGTCACGATCAACGGCGCACGCCTCAAACCCACGCGAGTACTCAACCCGCACGAGCGCGAGCTGGACGAAGCCGTCTGGAACGCCTTCCGATCCAACGACTTCGCCCCGTTCTTTCATATTTACAACGCGCAGCGGCCAGAGCTGCGCGTGGACCCGATGACTTTCCAACGACCAGCGGACGGAAGCACAATTCTGATGGCTGCGGCGCTCCACGGACGCAGTGACGTGATCGAGGTGCTGCTGCGTTCAGGCTCGACCAGCGTTCTTCAGCAGGATTGGGAAGGAACTACTGCGGCGGTGTTTGCAAAGCGTGGGGGGCACGCCAATGTGGAAACGGCACTACTTGCGTGCGAGGAAGCAGAACACGAAAAGGACTACGTGTACGACGTCTACTGCGTTGATATTTCAGCGAGTGAGAGGCATGATAGTGCACACGACACTGCTACCAGCTCGGGAGATGATTCGGAACCAACTAGCGTCAATGGAGTGCCGGTCGTGAGTGTGAGCTCAGAGGTGCAGCGATGGCTCTCGGAAGACGTGCCAAGTGACGAGGTGGAGGAATACATGCTGGAGTCCGACATCGATAGCAACGAAGAAGTTGACGGGTACGCATGCCTGTATAGATACCCCTGGGACCGCTGAGACGTGCGTGGCGAGGACACGTGGACGCGCTCGGGACCGATCTAAATGATCATAAAGCAGAGAGACGGCGGGCTGCTGGCGGTGGTGGCCTCTGTTGCTGGATTTGGTTTTAACACTTTTTGCTCCTGTGTCTTGCATATTGTGCAGATTGAGCGAGGATTCCAACGATGAGGACAATGCTGCGAACGACTATCCGGACGAAGAGTCATCTGACGAGTCCCTGGCCGACAGCGAAGACCTGGACGAGGTTCGTGCAGTGTATTATTGTTATTGTTGTGGTATTTTCGGATGTGATTCAGAGAGCACGTGCGTGTTTTTGTTTGTCCTTTGCGTTTTGATAGATCGGGGCGCGGCGCCGCTGGCAAAATACGGAGGACGACTACACTGAGCGGGACGATCTCGACTATTGAAGTGCTATCGATACCCCAAGGCGCTATTGTCTACGAAAATTCGAGTAAAAACTGGGGAGATACTGCGTAGTATGCTGCAGGCTTGAGACCAAGCGTTGATAGCAGCCATTCGTCGTGGTCGAGCAAACACTGTATGCAAAGATATGTGCAGAAAGGTTGAGCAGAGCAGAGGCAGGGTTTGATGTTGCACACCAGCCGAAGAAAGTCAAGAAAAAACATTGTTTTTCCTGTTTATTGTATTGTATTGTAAACGCGTTTCGCGAGCCGTCTTGCCACCGTAGTGGTTCAACTTCCGCATGCGTCGGGTTATCTCTCATTCTCTTTGTCTCTCTCTGTTCTCGTCCAGAGGCCATCAAGCGGGGCGTACGTGTAGAGAGAGGTGTGTAGAGAGAGAGACCCGTTAAAGACTGGCAGATGCCGTGAAGCATCCGCCGGAAGGATTGAGCTAGCATCATGCTAGCCCAGCTTCCCGGGAGGGCGTCACCCCTACCCAACCAGGATTTTCCTGTTTATGGTCTACGGAATGTATCGCGCATGCACGAACGTCGAGACCACACTCGCCGTTTTAAGAAAGCACAAAGCTCTTCGATCCACCAGAATAAAGTCCCGATGCTTTTTTAGACAGTCTATAAGCCCGGACAGTGCACACTACACAAAGATACTCGCCCGAGCAACGCTTGCTTCGGGTGGTGCTTCTCTAGACGAACAGCATCGCGTCAGTGTCAACATTGAAGTCGTCGCCGAAGTCCATGTCGGAGATGGTGTCCCCGAGCTCAGCGACGAGATCGCACCCGAACAGCGCATCAGCTGCATCCAGGTTATCGAGAACGGCGGCCACGTCGTCGTCAGTGAGCAGGCCACATGCTGCGGCACATTCAACGTCAGCGGCGTCGACACCAATGGCACTGCTGAAATCGTAGTCGGCGCAACCAGCCTCCACCTCGATCTCCACTCGCGAGATGACGGCGTCCCAGTCCAGCTCCACCAGATCGACGGCGTCGAGTGCGTCCAGCAGCAGATCGTCCTTGCTGCAGCTGCCGTCCAGCAGCCACAGCGGTTCCAGCGTGCACGCGAAGCTGACGTTGCTCAGGTCATTGACCGAGCACACGTCGCGTGGGGACATCTTCTGCTTCTTCACGGAGGCCGGCTGCTCGGACGTGGTGGCCTGAAGACTGCGAGGCCGCTTCGCCGCCATCAACGGCTTGACAGACACGGTGTTCAATGCCGCCAGTGTGGACTTTATCTTTATCTTCGTCGTGAGCATCTGATTCGCCAGTGCTCCGAGATGAGTCGGGTGGCACCGCACGAGCACGTCGTGGCTGAACGTGGCGACGCTGGCGCGCGTCTTGGTCCACTTGTGGAAACCGAAGTTGTTGAGCTGCCGCTGGAAGCTCGAAAACTTGTTGTGCTTAAAGTACTTGCGCAGCACCTCGCTCTCCAGTCGGGCCACGTCGTAGACCTGGAAGTGTGATCCGTCGGTCGACCACGAGAGGATGCGCTGGTCTTCGTTCTGCAGCATGTCGTAGACGGCGCGCACGAAGCGGGGTGCGGTAGCGGAGACCGCGTCGCTGGCCGTCGAGGATGTATTCGAGTCTGGGACCAGTTGCATCTTTGTTTTTGAGTTGGGGTGTCGAGTTTTGTGTGGACAGGGTGGGTGGGTACGTCGCTAGTTGCTGCTAGGTTGTTGGCAGCAGGCGACGTGCTTGGTTGGTGGTTGGCTGGTCGCGAGGTCGCAAGGTCGGACTCTCGCGGTGAGTGAGTGTGTGGCTTGCTTGTGTGGGTCGAGACCGATTGCGTTGTGCTGGAGATTGGATGTGTCGCGACAGACCCGACAGGCCTTCGCGCGGTACGCCAGGCTTCTGCCGCACAGGTGGCAGGCAGGCAATGGTCGCTGCAGTACCAGCCGAAACACTGCCAAACGGTTGGCAAGAAAGCTCATAAAGCTCAAACATGTAAACTAATAAAGCTCACCAAGTGCTCATGGTAACTATGGTACTCGGTGCTGTTACTTGTCACTTTTGCCAATACTGCGGCTGAGAAAGATCGACTAAGCCGACAAGTCCACCAGCCGGAGACAACACAGCTGCGACTTGGCCAACCACAGCCGCTGCGAAAGTCTCGTCGAGACGGCTGCCGGAGAACATACCGGGAACACAAATGGCGAGCGTGTTCCGACAGAGCACATGCTGCAGCTTTGAAGAGCTCGATTGGATATGGATACAGCTTTTTTCGTGTCGCCATCTCGGACTCCCCTCCAGATGCACCTTGTGTCAGCTTCAGGTCACTGCGACGCTGGCGGCGTACTGGTGTCGAGACTGGTCTGATGGTTTGCTGGTTTGCCACGGCAAAGCAGGCCCATGAGGCACCAACCAGCAGGTCCCGGCAATCGGGAGAGTGTCAAAATCGATATTATTGTCCAAATTGTAGACGAGATCTGTCCAAAATGTAGACGAATCGATGCTGCACAGAAAGGGCTGTGTGACGACCACCGAGATGAACTTCAACAACCTATCGATCTTTCGCGCCCTGTGATGTGACGTAGCAGCCACCAAGAACGTCGAGACCACATGATCGATAAAGCACAAGCTCTTTGATTCACATTGAGATCTCCTAGAATAAATTAGCGGTGGGTTTTAGACCGTCGCAGGCTCGCACGACAGACACTGCAGGCTACAAGCCCGTCCGGTCCATAGTACACAAAGATACTCGCCCGAGCAACGCTTGCTTCGGGTGGTGCTTCTCTAGACGAACAGCATCGCGTCAGTGTCAACATTGAAGTCGTCGCCGAAGTCCATGTCGGAGATGGTGTCCCCGAGCTCAGCGACGAGATCGCACCCGAACAGCGCATCAGCTGCATCCAGGTTATCGAGAACGGCGGCCACGTCGTCGTCAGTGAGCAGGCCACATGCTGCGGCACATTCAACGTCAGCGGCGTCGACACCAATGGCACTGCTGAAATCGTAGTCGGCGCAACCAGCCTCCACCTCGATCTCCACTCGCGAGATGACGGCGTCCCAGTCCAGCTCCACCAGATCGACGGCGTCGAGTGCGTCCAGCAGCAGATCGTCCTTGCTGCAGCTGCCGTCCAGCAGCCACAGCGGTTCCAGCGTGCACGCGAAGCTGACGTTGCTCAGGTCATTGACCGAGCACACGTCGCGTGGGGACATCTTCTGCTTCTTCACGGAGGCCGGCTGCTCGGACGTGGTGGCCTGAAGACTGCGAGGCCGCTTCGCCGCCATCAACGGCTTGACAGACACGGTGTTCAATGCCGCCAGTGTGGACTTTATCTTTATCTTCGTCGTGAGCATCTGATTCGCCAGTGCTCCGAGATGAGTCGGGTGGCACCGCACGAGCACGTCGTGGCTGAACGTGGCGACGCTGGCGCGCGTCTTGGTCCACTTGTGGAAACCGAAGTTGTTGAGCTGCCGCTGGAAGCTCGAAAACTTGTTGTGCTTNATTGCGTTGTGCTGGAGATTGGATGTGTCGCGACAGACCCGACAGGCCTTCGCGCGGTACGCCAGGCTTCTGCCGCACAGGTGGCAGGTAGGCAACGGTCGCTGCAGTAGCAGCCGAAACACTGCCAAATGGATGGCAAGAACGTAGCCATTTGCTAGTCGTGGCCGGGCTAGGCGAGGTAGATATTGGGTCCTGCGTCAGAAACCGACTGAGGGACCGTTGCGCTTTGTAAATTATCCGTGGCCTTCAGAGTGCTTTGCAGTGCCTGAAATGGTCGATTGGCTTGCATCCGACTTGACGCCGGTCAGGCGTGAGGTTTTTCGAGAAATGGAAACCGTAGCCATCTAGGCGTACATTCGATCACCAAGACGTCACTTCAACATCATTTTAACGTTAAAGGTCGCACTCAAGCCAAGACAGCTGTAAGCGCCACTAGACGCCATACGATCCTAGTGACGCGTTTGCAGCTGCAATTTCTGCGCATTCCAGACCAGGATATCACTACCGCAGCAGGGCAAGCGGCTCAAAGCCTTCTCTGTGCTTGACGCACTAAAGGAACACAATCTACCGGACCTACAAAATGAATGACTCGTGAACGGAATTTGCAGGCACAGTTAGGTGTGACGTAGCCGACGTCAGACATCAGAAGTCAACCTAGCAGATTGACCAATCAGGTTTATTGTAGGTATCTTTAGATTGGCAACTTGAAGGTTGAACTAGAAGTTCAACTACAAGGTTGCCGGGCACAATTTGCTGCCAGCTAGCTTGCCTAACAATAAATCTCACTTTTCCTTTTGCCACTTCCGTCACATGGTAGCACTTGTTGGTCACATCAAGCCTCGACTTGAAAAGCTTCCTCCGCCGGACCATCGCGCCCACCGAGAATTTCAAGCCACGATGGAAGAGACCACCGTGCCCACCACTTTTGGCGAGCTCATCGAAGCCCTGAACCGCCAGCAAGCCAGCTTTCAAGCCCTCATGCAACACCAGTTCGCAGTCAGCGAGGCGCGCGTCGATGCCCTCGCCACCAAGCCAACAGCGGCTCGGAAGAGGCAACCGCCTACCTACGAAGGCAAGCTCACGGAAGACCTTGAGCTGTGGTTCTTCTCTATTGAACAATACTACGCTGATTACCACCCCCAGATGGTGGAGGAATCAGCGCAGTTTGTGACCATGGTCTCCGGCCATCTGGGGGTGACGCCAATGAATTGGTACCGTCAGTTCTCAATGGAATGTGACACGACGGGGAGGACCAAGTCTTGGGGTGCGTTCAAAGACGCCATGCGTCGCCGTTTTCTACCGCCGGATCACGAGTACGTTCTCCGCGAGCGTCTCTGGGCTTTGAACCAGAAGGGCAATCTTCATGATTACATCGCCGAATTCCAGAACCTGCTGATCCAATGCACGCAGCAAATTTCGCCGCTCGAATTGCGTTTCTACTTCCAGCAAGGACTGAAACCGGCCACCTCCAACCATCTGCGCGAGCACCACCCCCAAACGCTGGACGAAGCGATCGAGATTGCTCTCCGCTTCGACCATGCTGGTCAGCTTGCGGCCGCACCCAAGTCTGACTGGGAAACGAAGGCCACATGCCACCGCTGTAAGAAGGTGGGTCACATTGCACCCAACTGCCCCACGCTGGAGCCATAGCCTCCTCTTAAAGTGAGGTCGTGTGACGTAGCCGACGTCAGACATCAGAAGTCAACCTAGCAGATTGACCAATCAGGTTTATTGTAGGTATCTTTAGATTGGCAACTTGAAGGTTGAACTAGAAGTTCAACTACAAGGTTGCCGGGCACAATTTGCTGCCAGCTAGCTTGCCTAACAATAAATCTCACTTTTCCTTTTGCCACTTCCGTCACATTAGGCCAACATTGAATTTTGTTTTGGGGCAATTCATGAGCGACGTCGAGGGAGCGTTTAGCACCCACACGTGTTCAGCTAGGTACTTCGGCGCTGGTGCGTCCTTCACTCTCCCGAATCTCTAGTTAATCAACTTATACTGGGAATACCGAAGAATGAGGGATGGACAGCCCTCACTGGATTAATTCCGTGATCGTGACTGCGTAACGCGTGACTTGTAACCACACGTATCTTGGTGCCGCGTCCAGCCAAAGAATGTTGCGCCTCCAGCTTCCGAGGCAGGAAGTGGCAGAAAGCAGACGTCGGCATTGGCGAAGTGAAGACGCTGTTGGTAGACAGCACGCTGGATTACTGCTGTGGCGAGCCCTTCGTCAGCCCGTTGTCTTGGGCGAGCGCCTATTTGACTATCCTTCGAAGTGGCTGCCATTTGAAGTACACATGAAGCCACCAACTTGAGAGGCATTCGTCGTGAATTCGCCCCCAAGGCCCCAAGCCTCCAAGATGTCCCGACGCCCCGACAGAAAACCTCCGTGGAACGGAAGCAGCGCGCTTGTCGAAGGTGTAAGCTACGGAGTCGCCGACGTCCAGTCTTCCCTCCTGCCCAAGCCCACTGCAGCCCCACGTATCATCTTCGGATGCACCGTGCTCTCGACTACGCGAACGTCTAGGGACTCGCTGGCACTCTACAAATGCTGCGAAGTACATGACCTCGCCTGCCGCATCCCGTCGCTCATGATCTCTGAGCTGGCGGCACCTCGCTTCTTTGGCGAGGCTTCGACTGTCCTTGCGGACGGTCGTAGCCAGCGGCCCTTTACCCAATGCACGTGTGAGGCTGTCAAGTC